>VZRR01009772.1:72262-101197 GCA_013398015.1 Oreocharis arfaki
TATTATTTATTATTTAGATATAATATAACTATATTTACAATTTTGTTATATTCATCATAGCTATCCTTTATTTAAATTTTACCCTGTGACTTCATGGGCACTGCTTCTCCTCTGGGGCACCTCTGCTGAGCAGGGTTGGATAAGAATAAATTTTAATGGGCATGAATCATTTAAAAATTTAATATTTTTTCCCGTTTCGATTTTTAATGGAAATTTTATTTCACAATCCAAACTGCCCAGTGTTTATTGTACTGCTTAAGTACTTGAAAAGTAAATAGAGCAGTTCTGTGGTTTGAGGTGTTTAAAGGCAGCCAAACCGCTGGCAGAGCAGGAGCCAGCAGGGACGTTGCTGGAGCTGGCACTGGCTTAGGACTGGATTTTTGGGAACTTCTTTTGTGGTGGCAAAGGGAATATTTCCCTCAGTGGGATTTCTCCCTCTCTATTCGATTGCAATGTCCAGGGAGAGTGAGGGCGAGGAAGTGGGCAAAGGGGTTTTGCTCACAGTGTGTAAGTAAAGCAGAGCCCCAGAGTGTTTGTTCAGTACATGAGTTAATATCAAACAATGTTCCCAATCTCATAATCCCGCTTTTATCTTCTCTCTCTGTGGGTCACTTTAGCCGACTGACTTTCAAAATGTTCGTGTGGGGTTTTGCAAGAGAATTTAAGTTCTTGTCCAGGTAACACTTGGCAGCAATTCCACTTAAAAACAAACTATTTTAAGTTTATTTTGTTATTTAAAGAGAGGTTTAGGGTGGATATCAGGGAAAGGTTCTTCCCCCAGAGGGTGCTGGGCCCTGCCCAGGCTCCCCAGGGAATGGGCACGACCCCAAGGCTGCCAGAGCTCCAGGAGCGTTTGGACAGAGCTGCCAGGGATGCCCAGGGTGGGATTGTTGGGGTGTCTGGGCAGGGCCAAGGGTTGGACTCCTGATCCTTGTGGGTCCTTTCCCACTTGGAAGATGCTATTGGGAAATTAAAATATTTTCAATGTTTTCTAATGCACAAAAATTTAAGCTACACGTGTGAGTCACGGGATATACTTCTTCTCACTGCAACCTGTGTAGTATCTTGTATTCTTTTGGTTTACAAAGAAAAAGGGATGAAACACAAGCCTAGTGACTTGTGGTGGTTGATGGAGACAGAGAATATCCCCATTACAGTCACAGCCATGCTGTGGGACAGCGACCGTGAACTGAGTTTTCCTGGCAGCTCCTTCTAAATGGTGGTTATGAGAGATATTGGTTTGGTCTAGGGGAAGTTGTCCCTGCTCTAGGGGAAGGTGTCCCAGCTCTAGGGGAAGGTGTCCCTGCCCATGGCAGGATGTGGAACAAGATAAGCTTTAAGGTCCCTTCAAACCCAGAGCAGTGATTCCATGTATTTGCTGTGGTATCAATCCGTCCCCTGTGGCACAGTGATGCTTATATTGCTTTTCCTCCACGCTCCAGTTTTAGTCCCTGTTCCTCTTCCCATGCAGTCCTTCCCACAAAGGCTGTTTGTCCCTCCAAACCCCAGATCCGTCTCTATTCCCCGTGTGGTTCTTGCCATGCAGGTTATCTCCGGGAGGGATTCCTGGCGGTGCAGCACGCAGTGGACAGGGCCATCATGCAGTACCATGCCGGTGCCAGCTCTGCCAGCCTGCTGAAGAACATCACCGTGGTGGTGCAGCGCTTCCCCTTCCCGGCCTACGTCAACGACCTCTTCCTCCTGGCCATCCAGAACCAGCTGCCGCTGCTGCTCATGCTCAGCTTCACCTACACCTCGCTCAACATCATCCGCGCCATCGTCCACGAGAAGGAGAAGAAGCTGAAGGTGAGCGCTGGGATGTGCTCCCCTCCCTCTACAGCCTTTCCTAATGGATGATGTCTTTGGGTTAGGAACAAAATCCCTGTTGGATGTAGAGCCAGTGAGCAGGAGGTGGGGATGGCAGCAGATTAGCGAGCCCCAGGGAAGAATGTTGCTAATCCTGCTGCTGCGATGAGACTGGGCTCTCCTTGCTGTGCAACCCGGGGTGCTGCACCACAGGGGTGGTATTTCTCCTGGGCTGGGAGAGAGGGCAACACGTGTGGGTTCCAGAGTTCATGGATTCAAGAGTTCAGCCTGTGGGAAGGAAGGTTTTTGCCTTTTGAGTGTAGAGACCCACTGTGGGTGTGCTATGGGGGCGGCTGGAGCTCGGCCACATGGTTGCGACAGCAGGGCTCGGCTTCCCGCAGGCGTTGGGTGTCCTGCCCTGTGCTGGGTGGCCCTGGTGGCACCACTGGCACCCTGCCCTGGGTTTGGGCTCAGCTCGGCTCTCTGGGGACTCCTGCAGTGGTGGCAGCCCTTGTTTGGGGAGGTGGAGGGCACCATGCCCTGCTGGTGGCTGTGCAGGACCACTCTGGTGGCACCTGGGGCTGCCACGTCTTTGCTTGTGCCAGGGGGCAGAGCCACCTCCCCCTTGCCCCAGCCATGCCCGGGGAGTGTGGGTGCAGCCCTTGGTGACACCGTGGCCTCCCACAGGAGTACATGCACATGATGGGCCTCAGCAACTGGTTGCACTGGAGCGCCTGGTTCCTCATGTTCTTCCTCTTCCTCCTGGTGTCCGTGTTCTTTGTCACCGTGCTCTTCTGTGTCAAGGTGAGTGTCTGTCCCCAGGTCACGAGCTCTGTGCTGGCAAGGCACAGGGATGACAGGGCCACTCTGCCATGGGACTGTCCTGGTGTCCCAGGGCTCCTCCAAAGACTGGAGTTTGGGTTTCCTGGACTGAGGTGGGCAGTGCTGCCCCACAGCTGCATTCGTGGCAGGGGTGACTCCCCCCAGAGGGGGCTGGGGATTGGAGCCCCAGGGATGCTCCAGCAGAGCAGGACCACCCTGCTCCCACAGCCTCTGGAGGGCCTTGGGCTCTCCCCTCTGCATGTGCCCACACCGTGGGAAGCAGGAGGGGGCTGTCTGGGTGCTGGCCAGGGTGTCCCCTGCCCCTTAGACCCTGCATCACACAAGGACCATCTGTATTTCCTCCCTCTGGAGTGGTCTGGGAGTTTCTGGGTGTTCTCATGCATCTCAGTTTGTTTCCAGCCCTTGGAGAACATCAGGTCTGTGCTGCTAAAGCCACGGCTGGCTCCAGCAGCTCTGGGCTTCACAAGATCTTTTGGCAGGTGAGCGAACAAGGAGCGGTGCTCACCAACAGTGACCCCACGCTGGTGTTCACCTTCCTCACCGTCTTCTCCATCTCCTCCATCTCCTTCAACTTCATGGTGAGCACCTTCTTCTCACGAGGTGAGTCCCCCTGCGCTGCCCCCCTGTGTTACTGAGCACTTTGACTTGTGGAGGGGGCATTTCTTCGCATTTTTGGCTGCGTTTTCCCCACAGTGTGGAAAGGGATGTGGGTACTGTTGCTTCCTAAACCAGAGCAGTTCCAAGGGTTGGAGCCCCTCTGCTCTGGAGCCAGGCTGGGAGAGCTGGGGGTGTTCACCTGGCCAAGAGAAGGCTCCAGGGAGACCTCAGAGCCCCTTCCAGGGCCTAAAATGGACTCCAAGAGAGCTGGAGAGGGACTTAGGACAAGGGATGGAGGGACAGGCCAAGGGGGAATGGCTTCCCACTGCCAGAGGGCAGGGCTGGATGGGATATTGGGAAGGAATCATTCCCTGGGAGGGTGGGGAGGCCCTGGCACAGGGTGCCCAGAGCAGCTGTGGCTGCCCCTGGATCCCTGGCAGTGCCCAAGGCCAGGTTGGGTGGGACTTGAAGCAGCCTGGGCTAGTGGAAGGTGTCCCTGCCCATGGCAGTGGGTGGGACAAGGTGGTCTTTAATGTCCCTTCCAACCCAGACCATTCCCTGGTACTATGACCAGCTCATGTCATAGGGCCTCATCTGGCTGGCTTGGCCCCAGACTCTGCTCTGGGATGGGCAGGGGGCTTCTGCAGCTGCCCACCATGGGGTCGGGGTCAGGCTCCTGCCTTGCTGTGGGCTGTGGGTGTGTCCTTGTCCTGCCCCAACATAGCCACGCTTTGTGCACACCTCTGGCACGTCCCTGGGTGGGAAGCTGGTGAGGAGTGCTGGGTGGCATCCCCATGACGTTTTCCCTCCCGCTTTTCCCTGTGCTGGCAGCAAATGTCGCGGCTGCCGCTGGCGGCTTCCTCTACTTCTTCTCCTACATCCCCTACTTCTTCATCTCGCCCCGCTACGACCTGATGTCCCACAGCCAGAAGCTGGCATCCTGCCTCATCTCCAACGTGGCCATGGCCATGGGGGCGCAGCTCATCGGCATGTTTGAAGGGAAAGGTGAGCAGGGCCGCCTGCTCCTGGGGAGAGGAGCATCCCCTTCCTGTCAGCCTGATGTTGTGGTGGGTGGCACTGGCTTGGTGGAAAGGCATCAGGGAGAAACACTTTACTGCTTCTAAGTAGAGCAAGAGCCCTCCCATAGCAGGGCTCTCCAAGCTTGTGCCTGTGCCCCTGGGCTGTGCAAAATGCCATTCTCACTTTAATTACCAAAGGAATTCTGTTCTAATGGATGGGAACCATTGCATTGCACAATATATATCTTTAATTTCTTTAATTTAAGGGAGTCTGCTGTTGGTTCCAGCAGAGCCATGCAGTTACTGAGTGCTGGCAGTAGATGGGTGGCTTCAGTGACGGAGGGGTGATGCTGGAGAAGGGATCGTTTCTTCCCAGGCAGTGGCAGAGACTGGCATGGAAGGAGCATGGTGGGGTTGGGGGAGCCTCGAGGTGTCAGTGCCTCTTTTCCCTCCATCTGCAGAGGGATCCTAGAGCTGTGCAGGTGCTCCTGGTTACGGAGCAGTGAGCTGGCAGAGGGGCTGCTCTCTGCCAGTCCTGGAGAAGATGGTCCTCCTGGGGATGCAGAGGTAGTGGTGCCCTGTGTTCCTTGCAGGGACGGGCATCCAGTGGAGGGACCTCATGAAGCCTGTCAGCGTGGATGACAACTTCACCTTGGCCCAGGTGCTGGGGATGCTGCTCCTGGACTCAATGCTCTATGGCATGGTGGCCTGGTACATGGAGGCCGTGTTCCCTGGGGAGTATGGTGTGCCACAGCCCTGGTACTTCTTCCTCACGGTGAGCACCGTTTACACCCCTTCCCTGGGCTTGAGGGGCGTCACCTGGGACAGTCACCACTTCTGTGCCCTGCAGCAGGCCAGTCTGATGGGCGAGGGTGGCACCATCTGGCCTCCAAAACCACGAGGTGTGCAGCATGTCCTCACTAAAGGCTGAGCAGCTGTAGGTTTTCACTGTGGATGTTGGTTGTCTTGGCTTTAAATCTCCCTCCCAGTGCTTGCTGGCATGCAGGGTGTTGTTAAATGTCTCCAGGCCCAAGCAAAGGCGTTGGAGAGAAACCTCAGGTGTGAGCAACCAGATCCAGCTATTTGACACCCCCAAGCACTGCCATCCAGGCAGGCGTGGGTGACCTGTGTCCCACGTGCCGGGGGTGGGTGACAACTGTCACCCCGTCAGCTGAGCCGCCCTCGCTCTGCCAAGCCAAACACTTGGCATCGCCATCAGCGGCTGCAGCTGCAGTGGGCACAGACTCCATGGCTGCAGAGAGGATATGTTCTATTTGATGCTGGAGATGGATCCTTTGTTATTTGATAGAGAGGTTTTTCCTTCTCCCTTCCAAATTCCTCATCCCAGAGTGGTTTCACTCCAGCATCTCACTCCCTCTTGCAGTCAGACCAGGGAAGTAGAGTTGCAGCCATTGACAGAAGCTGATTTTGCATCCAGGAGTCATTGAATTGTTATTCCCACGGGGATTTAAGGTCTCAAACACTCAGTTTCATTCCTAGAGAGCCAGGTCAAAAAAACAAGGGGCTGTAACTGCAGCAGCTGGACCACAGGCTGTATTTAGTGTTTGTCAGGGGTTTTGGAGGTGGTGGTCATCCGTGGGCTCTCCTGGGCAGGATACTTCTGCCTGAGGGATTTTACTTCTCAGTGAATTTTTTTCCATGGAGATGAAGATGGGGAAAAGCTTCTGTGTAACCACAGGCAGTCTTGCTGTAAGGGAGAGATGGGGGAGGGCAGGAGATGCTGTTCCATCATGTCAGCCCTGCCTGCTGAAGATGTGCTGATTGGCAGTTCCCAGGCCAAGGAAAGTGGTCTGGGAGGTCCTTGGGACACGTCTGTGGGAGGAGGAGGGTGGCCAAGGCTGGGAAAAAGAGATAGGCTCTGCCTGTGCCTGATTTCTGTCTCTCCCTTCCTCCATCAGCCCTCGTACTGGTGCGGGCGGCCCAGGACTGTTGTGGGGAAAGAGAAGGAGGAGGAAGAGGACCCTGAGAAAGCCCTGAAGAGTCAGTACATTGAGGAGGAACCAGCTGACCTCGTGTCAGGCATCAAAATAAAGCACCTTTCCAAGGTACTGACTGCCCAGCAGGGAGGTTAAAAACACACCGTAGTGTTGGTTTTGTAAAACCTGTTGCCTGCAGGCAGCCTCTGTATCCTTCTGCTGCCCTAGGGCTGGGTATGGCTCTTCCCCAGAGCTGGCTGCATTTTGTGGTGGGATGAAGTGCTGGGTACTTAGAGATGCGGTGACATCTGTATTTCACATGTTGACGTCTGAATTTAACCTGAATTTGACCTGTTGTCTGCTGCTAACACCCCGTGAGCATCCTGGGCTTTGCCTGCTGGATGCCTGAAGTGCAGCACCGACTCATGGACTTGATCTCTGCAGGTCTTCAAAGTGGGAAACAAGACAAAAGAGGCAGTGAAGGACCTGACAATGAACATGTATGAGGGGCAGATCACTGTCCTGCTGGGACACAATGGTGCTGGGAAGACCACCACTCTGTCCATGCTCACAGGTAGGAGCATCCTGCTGTGGGGACTGATGGCTTGACCCTCAAACAAGAGCCAAACCCCATCTCTGAGGGCGGGGAGGGGTTTTTGATCTTCCTTGGAGCTCAGTTTGCTGAGCTATTGGCCAGGGGTGCCAGGGCAGTGTGAGAGGGAGATGGAAGGAGCATGGGGGGAGGAGGTCCCTGCTCGGCCTTCCACAAGAGTGGGATCACCCGGTGGGTGAAATGACAGCCAGGTTTTGTGCTGGAGGGCTCTGAGAAGAGGCTGGGCCTGCTGTAGGATTGCTCTCTGTAGGCTTTGCCCTGATAAGGTATATAAAGTAGAACTGGTGTTCATCATTGTTGAGCTGCTGAGCTCCAGGATACCTGTTTTGGCACGATGGACACAGTGGCCTCTGATGGTCCTTTTCTGTTCTCTATTGCTCTGAGCTGCTCCTGGCAACTCAGGGGGCTCACGGGACCTTCCTGGAGCTCTGCCCTGACCCTGCCTGGCTCTCTGCACAGCTCAGAACCATGTTTGACCTGCCTGTTCCTCTCCTTTCTGCACTGGCAGGCCCAGTTCCCACCCATGGGTGCCCTGCAGCCCACCTTGTGGGCGGGAGGAAGCTGTTGTACCCCAACCTGAGCAGGAGACAGACTCTCTCTTTTTTTTGGCAGAAAGCTGGCTGGGGCGGGGTGGGGGATGCTCATCAGGACCTTCCACCTTTCCACTGGCTCTCTGCCCCTGGGGTCACCCTGAGGCGCTGTGTCCCGCTCCCCGCAGGGCTGCACTCCCCGACGGGCGGCCAGGCCTACATCAACGGCTACGAGATCTCCCAGGACATGGTCCTGATCCGCCGCAGCCTTGGGCTGTGTCCCCAGCACGACATCCTCTTCGACAACATGACCGTGGAGGAGCACCTCCACTTCTATGCAGGGGTGAGCCTGGCCCTGAGCAGGGGGCAGCCCTGGGGGAGACACTTGGGCTCCTGAAAGTGGGGAAGTGTGGTGAGATCTGTCAGGTGGATCCAGAAATGGTTAGAGGGTGAAACACCTCTGCTCTGGAGCCAGGCTGGGAGGGCTGATTGTGTTCACCTGGAGAAGGCTCCAGGGAGACCTCAGAGCCCCTTCCAGTGCCTAAAGGGGCTTCAGGAGAGGGATTTTGGACAAGGGCCTGGAATGACAAGACAACAGGGAATGGTTTCACACTGAGAAGGGGCAGGGCTGGATGGGATATTGGGGAGGAATTGTTCCCTGGGAGGGTGGGGAGGCCCTGGCACAGGGTGCCCAGAGAAGCTGTGGCTGCCCCTGGATTCCTGTAAGTGTCCAAGACCAGGTTGGACAGAACTTGGAGCAGCCTAGTCTAGTGAGATGTGTCCCTTCCCATGGCAGGGCAGTTGGCCTAGATGATCTTCAAGGTCCTTTCCGACCCAAACCATTCCATGATAAGCAGAACAGCCCTTGCATCCTCTTCCCACCTCGTCTGCAGGCTGGTGGAGGAGTGGAGGGTCTCAGACAGCACAGCTCCATGGAACCGCCTCTGCCAGCTGTGCCAGCTCCTGCAGGGCTGGGCAGGAGTCCACCTCTGCTTCCCCACTTCCCTGTCTGTGTGTGGGGAAGGGAGTATGGTGGGGTTTGGCAGCCCTGCAAGTGCACTCATCCCTCCCTTCCCCCTGTCTGGCAGCTGAAGGGATACCCACCCTCCAAGTGTCCTGAGGAGATCAACCACATCCTGAGGATCCTCAACCTGGAGGACAAGCGCCGCTCCCTGACCAAGGCTCTCTCCGGGGGCATGAAGCGCAAGCTGTCCATCGGCATCGCCCTCATCGGGGACTCCAAGGCAGGTGGCTTTGGTGGGCTTACCTCGCACCTGGGGCCAGTGCAGGTCCTTGGGGTGGCTCTGAGGCTGTTCTTTATCTGTGGTGACCCAGTGGGAGAAGCAAGGACAGCAGGGAATGGGCAGGAGCACCCCCACAGAAGGGACAACTCTGAGGGCCATGCCCTGAGGCTCTGCTGTCTGGTAGCTGCTCCCCAAGATCATTGCTGTGAGGCCAAGGCTCCTCCTGGGCCCTGAGGTTGTCCCCTCCTGTGCTGCTGGGCCTCTCCCAGCCCTTTTGTGACCTGCACCGTCTCCTGTGTGCAGGTGGTGATGCTGGATGAGCCAACATCGGGGATGGACCCAGCCTCTCGCAGAGCCACCTGGGATCTCCTGCAGCAGCAGAGGAGCAACAGAACCATCCTGCTGACCACTCACTTCATGGACGAGGCAGACCTGTTGGGGGACCGCATAGCCATCATGGCCAAGGGCGAGCTGCAGTGCTGCGGCTCCTCACTCTTCCTCAAGCGCAAATACGGTACGGGAGCAGCAGCAGGCTGTGCTCCACGCCTCCTTCTGACCAGGGAGGAGCAGGAGGGGGATAGAGAGCAGGGAGGGGATCCATTGCTCCTTGCCTGATGGCTGGTTGCTCCTAATCCTGCTGTCCAGCCTCTCCTGAGGCCCATCCCCACATTTGCTCTTGCATCGTGTCCGTGTCCGGCACAAAGCGGTGCCTGAGCATCCCTCTCTGCTCTGCCCCCTCCCCAGGCCAGGCTGGGCTGGGATTGATTCTCCTCTCCCTTCTCTCATTGTTCCCCCCAGGGGCAGGATATCACATGGTGATGGTGAAGGAGCCCTGCTGCAACCTGGGGGAGATCTCCCGCCTTATCTGCCAGTACGTGCCCAACGCCACCATGGAGAGCAATGCTGGGGCAGAGCTGTCCTTCATCCTGCCCAAGGAGAGCACACACAGGTAATGGCGTTGTCCCCCGCTGTCCCTCCCTGCGGGGTCCCCTTGTCTTCACACACTGTCTCACAGGCTTGCTGGAAAGGGGAACTGCTCCCTGCATCAGGGCTGGTCGTGGAAAATGGGGTTCAGTTCCTCCTGTAGTGCTGAGGGTGGCACACATGAGGCAGGATGTTCTGGCTCCGAAATCAACTCTATGGACCCAGGAGGGCGGGGGAGCTGATTGTCCCTCTCTGCTTTGTTCTCATGGGACCCCTCCTGCAGTGCTGCCTCTCGGTCTGGAGGCGCCAGCAGGAGGACATGGAGCTCCTGGAACAAGTCCAGGGAGGCCACAGAGATGCCCCAAGGGCTGGAGCCCCTCTGCTCTGGAGCCAGGCTGGGAGAGCTGCTTGTGTTCACCTGGAGAAGAGAAGGCTCCAGGGAGAGCTCAGAGCCCCTTCCAGGGCCTAAAGGGGCTCCAGGAGAACTGGAGAAGGACTGGGGACAAGGGATGGAGGGACAGGACACAGGGAATGGCTTCCCACTGCCAGAGGGGAGGGATAGATGGGATATTGGGTTCCCTGGGAGGGTGGGGAGGCCCTGGCACAGGGTGCCCAGAGCAGCTGTGGCTGCCTCTGGATCCCTGGCAGTGTCCAAGGCCAGGTTGGACATTGGGGCTTAGAGCAGCCTGGGAGAGTGGAATGAGATGGTCAGTAAGGTCTGTTCCAGACTCAAACCCTTCTGTGTTTCCATGATTCTGTGATAGCAGAGGCAAGAACAACCAACCAGTGGAGCCCAAAATCTGCCCTTGGGGACAGGGGCTCAGTGCCATGGGCTGCCCTGGGGTTGGCTGCAGGACTCCAACCAGCTGCAGGACTGATGCCCAGAGGGTCTTTACCCCTGAGTGCCCCCTCCCGTGAGTGCCAGTGTCTGACATGTCCCTTCTGCGCTCAGGTTTGAGGCCCTGTTCATGGAGCTGGAGCAGAGGCGGGAGGAGCTGGGCATTGCCAGCTACGGCGCCTCGGTCACCACCATGGAGGAGGTGTTCCTCAGGTAGGTGGAGGAGTGAGCAGTGCCTGTGTGCTTTGGTGACGTCCAGCACAGCTCTCCGGGGCACTTGTTGGCTTTGGTCTCTTACGTTTGGCTTCCCCATCTCAGAACAGCTGTATCCTGCCTGGATCTCTGTTTCATCACCTGCTTTCCCCCCTGGCACAGGGTTGGGAAGCTCGTGGACTCCAGCATGGATATCCAAGCCATCCAGCTGCCTGCTCTGCAGTACCAGCATGAGAGACGCTCCAACGACTGGGCCATGGATGACTCGAGCAGCCTGAGCGGCATGACGGACATGACGGACGACAGTGGGGCGCTCATCACTGAAGACTGCTCCAGCATCAAGCTCAACAGCGGGGTGAGAGCTGAGGGGTTGGGGCAGCAGGAATGGGGAGGGGACATGTGGAGGGGGAGGTTTGAAGTAGGGTTACCAGGTGGAGCCTCCCCCATGGCTGCTTTTGTTGGATGTGGTTTGGAACATCAAATTGAAAGATCAAGTTGGAATCTGCATCGTTAGGACAAATGAGTTTTAGGGTTGGTAGGGTTGGTCACTTTCATCCTCTTCATGTTAATCTTGGGGTCTGAGTTGCTCTTTGTAGTGGTTTTGATTTGCATCTGTTACTTGCTAAAAACCAAGCTATGCTAAACCACGACACTCTTCAAGGTGTTCCAGGAGATCTAATGTGGTTTTCCACCTGCCGTTGCTGGGTTTTCCAGAAGGAAGATGAGGAAATCCATCTTCCTTCCCTTGCTAGGTTCGTGTTCCAGTTCCCTGGCGGCCCTTCATGCCCCGCTGCCTCTGCACCTGTGATCAATGTCCCTTGTCTTCTCAAGGGCATGTCTCAAAGGCAGAGGGGGAGAAGGATGTTGCTGGGTTTGAAAGGCAGAGGAGCTGCTTGCAGGGGCTGGGCCGGGCACTCGCAGGTGTCTCACCTCTGCTCTGGCCAGCAGCTGCCCCGCAGTAATCCTGTTTGGGAACCTCAGCTGCTGGAGGTGGAGGAAGGTAAAGGTCGTGGCTAAAGCTGCTTTTAACACCTGAGATCTCAAAGTGTCTGTGACTCATTCAGAAGCTGTGGAGTTGGATGTGCTGGAGCTGGGCAGCTGCCCTGCTTATCCCTTTATAGGCTTGGCTAGAGAGCAGGCTCTGCTGCGGGCTGGCAGGGTGCATGCAGGGTGGGGGTGGTTTGGGGTCATCTTCCCCATCAGCTGCGTGGGGTGATGTGTCCACAGCTGGCAGGGCTCACCTTGATCCGGCCTCTCCCCTCGCAGCTCTACCTGTGCTGCCAGCAGTTCTACGCCATGTTCATGAAGCGGGCCATGTACAGCTGGCGCAATTGGAAGATGGTGGCGGCACAGTTCCTCGTGCCTCTGATCTTCACTGCCTTTGCCCTCATCGTGGCCAAGACCTTCCCGGGCCCACGGGACTCATCTCTGCTGCGGCTGACGCTGGAGCCCTATGGCCAGACCGTTGTGCCTTTCTCGGTGTCGGGCGCTGCGGGCCTGCCGCAGAGGCTGGGGGAGCAGTACGTGGAGCTGCTGGAAGCCCAGCATCAGTCGCCACTGGAGGTGCTGGGTGAGGACTCAAGGAGCACCCCTGGAGCAGGTGGTGCCTGGCAGGGTGTCCAGGGGCCACTGGTGTTGGTGGTTTAGGTCCCAGCTGCGGCGTATCCAATGCATTTCCTTCCTGTGTAGGAGTGTCCCATCGTTGGCAGGACCTCTCCTCACCTGAGGAGAGCTGTCTTCTCCATAACCCCATGTTTGTGGCCACTGGATCAGGCTCCCCAGGGAAGTGGTCACGGCCCTAGTGCTCCCAGAGCTCAAGGAGCTTTGGACAATGCTCTCAGGCACAGGGTGGGATTGTTGGGGTGTCCTATTCAGGGCCAGGAGCTGGACTCAATGATCCTTGTGGGTCCTTTCCAACTCAGGAGATTCTATGGATCTGTGTTTCTATGGTCAGGACTAGGGTGGGCCACCAGGGCTGAGTCTGCTTGGGCTCTTGTCCGGTTGGGCTCAGTTAGCTCTGATGTGATGGAGCCCCCCCGTAACCACGGTGGTGTTTGCAGGTGGGCTGGAGGAGTACCTCATCTCCCGAGCCTCCGAGGAAGGAGGAGCCTTCAACGAGCACTACATTGCAGCCGCCTCCTTCGAGGGAGGGGGGAACCGCACGCTGGTCACGGCGCTCTTCAACAACCAGGCCTACCACTCCCCGGCCACTGCCCTCATGCTGGCCGACAATGCTGTCCTCAGGGTGCTGGCAGGCCCCAACGCCTCCATCACCGTCACCAACTACCCCCAGCCCCGCAACATCACCGAGAAGGCCAAGGACCAGCTCATGGAGTACGTGATGGCACGGGGCTCACTTTCCTGCTAGGGCTCAGGACTCCCATGGGTGCAGATTGACTTGGTTGTACTGGGATCAGTGGAGAAGCTAGGCTGAAGCTTCTCAGACTCAAATGTAGCTATAATTGCACTCAGGAGGTCAGGGGAGCAAAGCTGTGGAGATGGCTTACCTGCTGAGCCTGGCAGCCATGTCACCCCACGCACATCTCAGAGGGTGGCTGTTTCCCCGCAGGAAATTGGTTGGCGTTAGTTTTCCCCAGGTGCTCACAGTAGGGGAAGCCATGTGGCTGTGCTCTTCACAAAACCCCACATCCAGGGCCTCTGAACCTCACCTAGACCAGAGGGGCCGTGTGTGGCACCTCGCCAAGGCTGGGGGGAGGTTTGTGGTGTGCAGAGTGGGCTGTGCCTGGGGGATGATTGTCTCCCTTGAGTGTTTCTTCAGCATGTTGGGAGAGTGTAGCCTCTTCAAGGCTCTACCAGCCCAGTGTGGGTGTGCTGGCCATAGCTTCCTCAAGAGGGGCAGCAGAGGGGCAGGTGCTGATCTCTGCTCTCTGTGACCAGAGACAGGACCCAGGGAACAGCTGCAGCTGTGCCAGGGGAGGGTCAGGCTGGAGATCAGGGAAAGGCTCTTCCCCCAGAGGGTGCTGGGCACTGCCCAGGCTCCCCAGGGAATGGGTACAGCCCTGAGGCTGCCAGAGCTCCAGGAGCGTTTGGACACCACTCTCAGGCCCAGGGTGGGATTGCTGGGGTGTCTGGGCAGGGCCAGGAGCTGGACTGGATGATCCCTGTGGCTCCCATCTAACTGAGACTATTCTCTGATTCTGTGCTGTCCCTGTGTAGCCTCAGCATTGGTTTGCTGAGGTGTCCCTGCCCTAACGTATCCCCCTGTCCCCACAGAGGCCAGACTGGGTTTGCCATTGCCATCAACCTGCTGTATGGGATGGCCTCGCTCGCCAGCACCTTCGCGCTGCTGCTGGTCAGCGAACGCGCCATCAAGGCCAAGCACGTTCAGTTTGTCAGCGGCGTTTACGTGGTCCACTTCTGGCTTTCTGCCCTGCTCTGGGACATCATCAACTTCCTCATCCCTTGTGCTCTGATGTTGGTGAGTCACCCCTGGCACCCCAATGCCCTCCCCATTGGTGGGAGCACTGGGTGCTGCTCCTCTGGGATGTGTGTGGGTGCAGGGAGAAGGACAAGGCCACTGGCATTGTCTCTGTAGAAAGGACCAGCAAGAAAGCTGTCCCTTGGTCCTCCTGGGAGCTGGACCGTGGCCAACCAGCTGGGGCAGTTGCCTCTGGCAGCTGAACATTTGGCTGTTTGGACTAGAAAATGTTAAATCCATGGGTTCTTGGAGAGGAGTTCCCCAGATCTGCCCTTCTGCTTCCCAGTCTGCAGAAAGGGCCTCCCCTGGGGACAGCCATGGGCTGCTGGTAGGACCCATCCATGAGGGGTTGTCTGGGTCAGTGCAGCACTGCTCCCTGGGCCCCTGGGACAAGGAGACATCGCCTGAGGTCAAGCCAAATGTGCCTTCTCCCCACGTTGCTGTGCCCCAGGTGATATTCCAAGCTTTCGATGTGCAAGCCTTCACCCAGGACAGCCACCTCGTTGATGTGATGCTGATCTTCCTCCTTTATGGCTGGGCCATCATCCCCCTCATGTACCTCCTCAGCTTCTTCTTCTCAGTGGCAGCCACAGCCTACACCCGTCTCACCATCTTCAACATCCTCTCTGGCACTGCCACCTTCCTTGCCGTCACCATCATGAGCATCCCAGGTGGGTCACTGCCCTCTGCACCTGCCTAGCCATCACCAAGAAGGTCCAGCCCCCAAGGGAGCTCTCTCACCCCAGGGCTGTTCCCACAATAGCCATAAAACCCTACGACAGTCCATTCCCACCCATTAAATATGGCAAAGTATGTTTGGTTTCCCTCTAAACCTGGCAGTATCAGGGGTTTTTTCCTCCCAAACCAGCAGCCTTTAACCCATTGATCCGCATGCTCTCCTCTTTTCAGAGCTAGGCTTGGTGGACCTCTCCAAAACCCTGGATAAAGTTTTTCTCGTCTTACCCAATTACTGCTTGGGCCAGTGCGTCAGTGACTTCTACCAGAACTACGAGTTCATTCAGTTCTGCACCTCCTCCGTTGAAGCCATCTTCATCTGCAAGGCCTTCAGTGAGTCTCCGTGTCCTCACCTGGCCAACCCCCACAGCCTCACTGGGGGGCTGTGTGGAGTGGATGGTGGAACTGGGCAGATCTATGGGGCCTCTGCCTGGGCAGTAGCTCCAGGTACCATTTCAGAGCAAAAACTGGGCAGCATATTCAGACATACATAGGAAAAAGCTCCTTAACTGGATCACCTTACTCAGGATTTGGAGGAAAATGTGGGCTAGGGGGAGTTTCACAGATGAGTAAAGAAATCCTAGTCCCAAGATTGGTGTCCTCTGCCTGCCTCCACTGGGCATCTTCTGCCAGATCCCCTCATCCTCTTGTGGGAAGCATTGGAAAGAGCTGTGAGCAGGGAGCCAGTGTGGGATGGAGATGAGCCTGGCTAACTTTGGGCTCACAGCTTCCTCTGGAGTTTATCTGCCCCTCCCCAGAACGTGGCTTGGTTCAGGAGTTGATTTTTTTCCATCCCTCCTCAGATATCAGTTATCAGATGAACTACTTTTCCTGGGAGACCCCTGGGATTGGGAGATACCTGACCTCCTTGGCTGTCCAGGGTTTCTCCTTTGTCTTCCTCCTCTTCCTCATTGAGACAAACCTTCTCTGGAGACTGAGAACTCTGGTCTGTGGCATCTGCAGGCGGCGGAAATGGGTGAGTGAAGCACATGGGAGGGAGCAGTAATGTGCCCTCCAAACCCAGCCCAGCAGTCCCTGTGAGCTGGAAACAGGCCCTCATCAGCTGAATCATCTTCCCAGGGAGCATCCCCGGAGCTGGGAGGAGCCAGTCTTGTTGAGTGTACAGATTGGCAAAGGGAGTGAGGCATCCCCAGAGGTGGCTGATGGAAGGGGTGGATCCTGCCAGGGCTAGGGACACTGGAGGAACCCATTCATCCTCCAGCAGCCAGATGACACAGAGTGTGCCTTCCCCCTGTGTTTAGGTGGCCCTGCTGAACAGGGTGTCTGTGCTGCCAGAGGACAGGGATGTGGCAGATGAGAGGAAGAAGGTTTTGGAGTCGCCACCAGAACTGCTGTCGTCTCTCAGCAGCCCTCTGGTCATCAAGGAGCTCACCAAGGTGAGGAGAGATGACCTGAGCATCCTGCTGCCATCTGAGCTGTGTCCTTTTGGGGTCAGCAGAGCCTTGCCGTGCCGTCGGGCAGTGACACGTGGCTCGTGTGTGGTCTCCTCCAGGTCTACGACAGCCAGGAGTCCCTGCTGGCAGTGGACAGGATCTCCTTGGCTGTCAGCAAAGGGGAATGCTTTGGTCTCCTTGGCTTCAACGGAGCGGGCAAAACCACCACCTTCAAGATGCTGACGGGTGACGAGAGCATCACATCGGGGGATGCCTTTGTGGATGGCCACAGCATTCTGGCCAACATCAAGAAGGTACCCCGGGCTGCAGGGGCGAGGGTGGTGCACCCTGCAGGTGCCTCCAGAGGACATGGTTGCGGTTCCAGAGGCAGAGACAATATCCCAGGGACATTGTGTCCTTGGTTGGCTCGGCTCTCTGTTATCTGGCCATGTGGAAGCAATCCCCTCTCCACTGGGATTACAGATGTGATACAGATGGAGGGCAAAACTGGTGAGGGTGACAAACCCTTCATCGAAGGGTTTACCTCCATAGCTGGAATGTGGAAAATATTGGAGGGTGGCCTCTAAAATGAGTGTATCAAATCTTTCCAGACCTCTCCTAGGGGTCTCCTTGCTGGGAATTGCCCTCTCCCTTTGGAAGAGCAAGAGATGACCAGGGATTAGGCTTTTGGTCCAGTCCTGGGATTCCTCTACCGCTGTCCCAGATTTCACAGAATATTCTGATTTGGAAGGGACCCACAAGGGCCGTCGAGTCCAGCTCTTAAGTGAATGGGGACCCCAGGCATGGAGAACATTCTCTGAGAGCATGCCCCAAATTGCTTCCTTCTCTGGAACTGCCTTCTCTTGTGCTCTTGTCCCTGGAGGTGGCCAGGACATGGGGGAGGTACCAGCCCTCCAGCACTTTCCTTCTCCTGGGAGCCTGGGCCACCCAAAATTGTCCCTCACAGTGAGGAACCAGCTTGGCAGAGGCATTGTGAGCCCACCCAGTCGCTGTCCAGAGACACATCTGTGTCCGTCTCTGTTAGCCCAGCTCCAGGGGGAGTTTCTGTCTTGTTCCACCCATGACTCCAGAGCTGCAGCTCGATTCCCATCACGCTGAGCAAAACCTCACAGAGGAGCAACGAAGCCTGTGGGTGCCCGGAGAGCTGCCCCTGAGCTGATTGCCGTGCGTTCCTCTCGGCCCCAGGTGCAGCAGCGCATTGGGTACTGCCCGCAGTTCGATGCCCTCCTGGAGCACATGACGGGGCGCGAGACGTTGAGCATGTACGCGCGGCTGCGCGGCATCCCCGAGCGCTACATTGGCAGCTGCGTGGAGAACATGCTGCGGGGGCTGCTCCTGGAGCCGCACGCCGACAAGCTCGTCAGGACCTACAGGTGAGAGCAGCCATGCACAAACTGCTGCCTCTCCTCTTGCATGATGCTCCCTGTGCTCATATTGGGTCTCTCCCCCCATTCTCTGCTCCTGTTTTCAGCTGAAGGTTGGATTTGATGATCTTGCAGGTCGTTTCCAACCTTAATGATTCTGTGATTCCTCCGCAGCGGTGGGAACAAGCGGAAGCTGAGTGCTGGCATTGCCCTCATTGGTGGCCCCCCCGTGATCTTCCTGGATGAGCCCTCCACCGGCATGGACCCCGTGGCCCGGCGCTTGCTCTGGGATGCAGTGACACGGACACGGGAGTGTGGCAAATCCATCATCTTCACCTCCCACAGGTGACACTTGGCTGGGCAGGGCTTGGCATGAGAGACCAGGTAGAGTGGTGGGGTCCGAGGGATGGGACACACCTCCAGGGTCTGGTGGGTGGGCATGCACTGCCTGCAGCCAGTGGCTGGCTTTACCCGAATCTCCCTCCTCGAAGAGTCCAGAAAGAAGGGAACACACCTCCAGCTGCTTCCCAAAAGCTTCTGCTTCTGTCCTGGTGCTTACATGCCCAGAGAAGCTGTGGCTGGCCCATCGCTGGAAGTGTTCAAGGGCATGGCTGGACTGGGCTTGGAGCAGCCTGTTCTAGTCGAAGGTGTCCCTGTTCATGGCAGGGGGTGGAACAAGATGAACTTTATGGTTCCTTCCAACCCAAACCATCCTGGGATTCTCTGAGCGAGTCCTCTCCTTCCTGCAGCATGGAGGAGTGTGAGGCGCTGTGCACACGGTTGGCCATCATGGTGAACGGGCAGTTCAAGTGCCTGGGCAGCCCCCAGCACCTCAAAAGCAAGTTTGGCAGTGGATACACCTTGCTGGCCAAAACCCAGAGCGAGGAGGAGGGTGAGCTGCAGGCCTTCAAAGCCTTCGTGGAGAAGACTTTCCCAGGTACCATGAAGCTGCTGGAGCGGTTGCCCTGGGAGCAGGGGCAGGGTACTGGGTGTGTACTTCAGCACATTCCCTAACCCAGAGCCTCTCCCTGCTCGATTCCCCAGGCAGTGTCCTGAAGCACGAGCACCAAGGCATGGTGCATTACCACTTGACCAACAAGAACCTCAGCTGGGCGCAGGTAAGGGGGTGCTGGGAGCCCTTCTCCTGCCCCTTCCCATGTTCTCGGTGCTGTGCTTTGGGTAACGCATCCTTCCCACGCTGCATTCTGCTGTGGGGACATGGCACGGGTGGGCACCTCCCTGCTCCTGCTGCTCGGCCCCAGGAACCCCCTGGCTTCAGGTGGTGCCACGTAGGCACTGTGTGGTCCCACCGGGGCTGTGGGCAATGGCTTTACCCAGCCACCAATGCTGAGGGGTCCCAGCCCAGGGACACTTATAAAACCCCACGGTACAGATACAGTGTGTAACCCTCTGCATACAGTGTACAGTTACCTATAGAGTGTACACATAGTATATCATTCTGTATTTACTATCTGTCTACATGTACATTATCTGTATATAAATACATGTATAGTATACAGAGATATTCCTAATGTACAGATAGTTTTCATATGCAGTATCTAAGTATATATATTTTTTTATATATCTGTATATTATATGCACTGGATGTAGTGTATATAATACACTGTATATTGTATATATACAATATATACTATATTGTATATTCTATAGAGTATAAGGTAATACTCTATACAGATTATATACTCTGGAGTTTATACTCTTTATATCGAGTATGTAGTGTATAGAGTATATATAGAGTACACAGTATACAGATTATATAAAAACTATATAGGATTATATAAAAACTAGAGTGAGTTTATAGATATATTTACTATATGTAGCTGAATATAAAAATTTTCTATATGCTATATACAGATAGTTATGTATAGTGTGTATAGTATCCTATGTAGTTTTTTCTATATTATATCAATATTTTATATGTATAATATGTTAGCAGAAACCTTTGGCAGGTATTCAAGCCCAGATATGCATGTGTATATATGTAAATACATACATATATATATATATATATGTATTTATTTGTGTGTGTGTGTGTGTGTATATATATATGTATATATGTATGCACTTATCACATATGTGTAAAACAATCATATCCACAGCATACGTTTTTAAGTAGTGTCAGATACTCCTGGCTTCCCCCCACTCTCCTGCCAGGGAAGGTGTCATTTTCCTGGGTCTCCCTGGAGAAAAAAGCTTTCTCTGCTTTCCCTGCCACAGCTTGGGGGTTCCTCTGTCACAGCCTGGGGGTTCCCCCTGGGGTCCTGGGGGTCTCCCCCACCAGGTGACACTGCCTTCCCTTGCAGGTCTTTGGGGCCCTGGAGAAAGCCAAAGAGAAGTACCGCTTGGAAGACTACTCGGTGAGCCAGATCTCCCTGGAGCAGGTCTTCATGAGCTTCACTCGCTTCCAGCACTACACAGAGGACAGAGGGAAATGAGCCCCTGCGGTGCCCTTGATCACAGACTGGCCCTCAGCCTATACATAGTATATATAGAGACAGTAATTTATATATCAGCGTGTCTTAAATACCGTATAAATGTCAAACTTTTCACCGGGGAGGGATGAGAGGATGGCAACGCTCCCGCTGCTGTCACCGGCTGTGGGCATGCCTGGGTGTGTGTGCAAGTGTGACGCTGCCACTCTCTAGCCTTCCATCCACACAGTAAAAAATTCTGCCCAAAAAGCCAGGAGGACCCTGGGTGGGTGGAGAGGGGTGTTGAACTTGGGCTGGCAGAGGGGGAGCTCCCCCTTTCCCTGCCCATCACCCACACCCAGCAGGACGCTGCCCCATGGTCCTCACCCGCATGTCCATGTGTTATTTGGTGGTTGCTCGTGGTTTAGCAGGAGGCTGTCACATAGCTCAGATCCAAACCGTCCCTGGGGTCGGCAGGAGGCACTGGGATCACCCATGGGAGCACTTTGTGTCCAGCCAGGGGGATCAGCTGAGCTCCTGTCTGGCACCTGTCTGGCATGGGAAAGAGGAGGCTCTGTCTCCTTTAACTGCTTGGGAAACTCTGTCTCCTCCTGCCTGCTTGCCAAGCCTGGCCCGAGGAGCTGGCACTGGCCCCAGCCGTGCAAGGGGAGCTGTGTGGTGCCAGGAGCTGGCACTGGGTGAGAGGTAGGACATGGTGCTGGAGCAATGCCCAGAGCTCAGCCCTGGGAACAGCACATGATGGGCACGGCTAGGGAGCCAGAGCTGGAGGCAGCGAGGGGTGAGGGGTGCCCAGGGATGCTGCTGGGAGGGGTGAGAGGTGCCACAAAGTCCCTGAAGATGCTGCTGGGTTGAGTGAGAGGTGCTGCGGCATCTTGGCTGTGCTCTGTAGGATGGGTGTGAAGTCTCACAGGGTGCCCAGGGATGCTGCTGGCCTCAGTGTTGTACCCATGCAGGAGTTTTGCCAGCAGCACTGCCCCACACTGTGCAGTGCAGCCATGGGACCAGTGCGAAGCCAGCGATGCCCTTGCTGTGCCCATGTCCTGCTGAGCTCACCCCTTACACCCCTCACAGCTCCAACCAGACCAAATCTGTCCTGCATCCTCCTCCTCGTCCCCATCCCTTCTGCCCCTTACCAGGCTGCTTCAACAGTAGGTAGGGAGCAAAGGCCCTGTCCTGCCCCTGCCTGGCTCCAGGATGGTGCTGGGCACCAGCATTGCCTAGTCCTGCCTGGGACCAGTTGGAGGAGGCAACTTCCTTTTGGAGTTTCCCAGTGGCTGGGTTGGGGGGGCTTTTTTGTTTGTTAATTTGTTGGAAATCTGTATTGATTTTTGTCTGTCCTTAACTAGTCCCTGTGTCACCTGGGGCAGCCCCTCGAGTGCTGCCCCACAATCAATGCAGAGCTATTTGCACTATAGTACTACACACAATTGCACATAACTAATTAATATTTATGGCAAGGGGGGCTGATTCCCTCCCAGTGATTGCATTGTCAGGGGTTGGGTTATATTTTTGGGTTGGGTTTTCATATTTTTCCTTGTGACTGACTCATTCTTTCCTGTTCATTTCTTCCCTTTGCCTAATGTTGTTCAGAATGATGGTGCATCATGTTACTAAGAATTTCCCCAAATCTTAAAGATGTGTGTTTATTAGTCAGCAGCCAGCAGGTGAATAGCCTTCCTGGACACCTTGGAGCCCTTTGGAGCTGCTGGCAGGGAGTGATTGCTCCCTGGGAGCATCCTGGGGGGCAGCAGAGCCAGCCACTGCCAGGGCACCATGCAGGGGGGAACCCCAGCACCAGTGACTTTCCCAGGGAGGGAAGAAAAAGGGGGGATGCTTTTTGCTGGGAGGTGTCTGAAGTGCTGAAACTCCAGTAACTGTTTTGTCTGGAAAGGGAAGTACAGCAGCATGTAGTAGAGCCTCGCAGGCTTTGCCTGGGATGGGGAACAGTGGGAATGTGGAGGTTTCAGGGGGTGAGATGCAAAATTGCCATGGGTTGGCAGTGCCCTGAACATAGCAGCAACAGTCCATGGCCTGTTGGCACTGGTGCCCCTGCAAGGCTTGGTGCTGGGGTGGGGGCACGGAGGCAGCGCAGCCCCCACCCTGCCCACGAAGCCATGGCAGAGCTGGTGGGAGAGGAGTCCAGGGCAAGGATGAAATCCCCTGGCCCCAGCCCTCCATCAATGTGGGGCCATCCTGGCCTCAATGAAGGAAGTGTTACGGAAGCAGCATGTCCCTGTCCTGCGGGGCTGTAACACCCTGCTGTCAACGAGGCAGGCACTGCGGGCTGTGCATGGTGCTGCTCCTGATTTTAGTCACAGCCACAGTGCCAGCCGTGCCAGCCCAGGGCAGGGAGCAGGACCAGGAGTACTCCATGGGCATGTGCTGCCAGGGGCATAGCTGCTGGTGGCACTGCTCTGGCCTCCCAGGTGGGAGAAGGAACACGGCTCCTGGGCGGCTTCTACTCCCCAATGGCTGCAGCGTGGTTGTTATTCCCATCATAGGAATAATAAAGATGATTTTTTTTTCCAGTGGGTGTTTCCTGGCCTCCTTTGGAATCAGACTCTGTTCAGCCTGTGCTGGCCTCCTGCTCTATGCTTTGGGGAGAAGGATGTGGGGGTAGAGGGGTGTCCTACAAAACCAGAACTGGAAAGGCTCAGTCTGGCTTGTAAAAGCCCAGCAGCTGAGGAGGTTTTTTTGGGAAGCAGAAGTTGGGGTCCCTTTCTTTCTACCTCAGGCAGCCACAACTATCCTCTCTCAGCTCCCCCAAACAACCACAGGTGAGGGGGAGACCTCAAGCTTGGCGCTCAAAATGCCTTTTGGGCCCTGTGGCAGTGGGGGCTGGCCCTGGAACTCCCATTCCTGCAGCTTTGCCCACCTCCACACTGCAGCCCAGATCTGGAGCACAGCCAGGGTGCTCAGCAGCCCCCTGCAGATGCCCCCATGCCTCCCCCTCAATCCCAAACATCACCTAAAACAGCACCAGCCCCTGGCTGAGCCCTGGGAGATGAGGCAGCATTGGGGCAAGGATGCAGCTCCAAGAACGAGGAGCTCTAAGCCCTTGAATCCACAGCAGCCAGGTACCCACTGAGCCACGAGTCAGGTGGGAGCACCCCCGCTCCAGGGCACGATGCTGCACCCCCTTGCTTCCTCCTCTTCCCCAGCCCACAAGCGCAGCTCCACAGGCAGTTTCAGCACTTTATTGTCTGGCGGTCCTGCTACAGCACCCCACTGTCCTCCCCGTGGCTGCAGCTGCAAGGGGGGAGCCGCTCCCTCGGCCCCAGCGTGGCACCACAGTGTCCCTGGGAGCTGGAGGCCGCAGGAGCTGCAGCAGTCTGAGAACTGGCACTTAAGGAATCCTGGCTGGGGCCGCACGCTGCTCCTCTGCCGGGCACGGGGAGGGCGTGGCTGGGCATGGCTGTGGTCCGGTCCTGCTGGGCTGGGTCACTCCACTTCGGGCATCTTTTAAAAACGTGGTTCAAAAACACCACCGATTCTGGGTCGTGACCAGGTCCTCGCAGCTTCGTTTCTTTTAAAAAGAAACCAAACGCAACCTTTTCTTCCCTTCTATGAGCAGTTCTCGATTTTGGCCAGAAATTGCTGTGCCCACCACTCCTCCAGGTCGATGGGAACAAAGTCTGAAAGAGAGGGGAGGGAGAGGGGAGCAGCTGGAGCAAGACTCTGGGTGCTCCCTCCCAAACCACCAGAAAAAATAACCACGGAATCACAGAATATCCTGAGTGGGAAGGGACCCACAGGGATCATCCACAGTCCAGCTCCTGGCCAACAGTCCCACCCTGGGCATCCCTGGCAGCAGTGTCCAAGCACTCCTGAAACTGTGGCAGCCTTGGGGCCATGCCCATTCCCTGGGGAGCCTGGGCAGTGCCCAGCACCCTCTGGGGAAGAAACTTTCCCTGATATCCAACCTAATGACACCCCCAGGTTTCCCCACCCCAAGCCATGTCCCCAGAAGGCGAGACTGGGTTTACAGGGACATTCTCTTCCTTGGGGAGCTCTCGGCCACTCCAAGTGCCCCCAGGCTGCTGTCACTGCGCTGGCTCCAGTTGTCACCAGACAAGTGTTGACCCCACGGCCGACTGGTCTTGCCAGCCCCAGGAGAAGCAGGTCCCCACGGGGGGCTCTTCTCTCTCCAGCATGATACTGAACACCTTGGTGGATGGAGAAGGTCTGAATCCCAGAGGAGTCAGCAACACAGTGGAACATCCAAGGGACACAGTGGGACGTCCCCACCACAGTGCCTGGGGCCAGCCGTCTCCCCCCAGCACCCGCAGGACAGACCCAACCAGCCCCTCTGGCACATCCAGCACTGGAATCCTTCTCCTCCTTCCACCTCAGCCCTGCTCAGGTGCAGGCTGAGCCCACAGCAGCCCATTGCACCCCAAGCCTGATGCACCTCAAAGTGCCACAGCCCCTTCCCACTTACTTTTGAGTCCGGGGTTGGGGGTTTTCTCCACGTACTGCACGGGGCCGCAGGCGCTCTCCCCGCTCCGGCTGCCGTCCAGCTGCTGCTCTACCTGCTGCCAGGCTGGGGAAGGGGAACAAGCTCTGCGTGGGTTTGGGACCCCCCCAGTGTGGGGGCTGCAGGACAGGAGCAGGAGGAAGAGTAAAGGAGGGCAAGTCCCCAGGCTGGGGACTCCATCCCCGCCACCAATGTCCCCAGCACAATGTACGTGCTGGGGAGGGACTCCACACGCTCCAGCTCCCCTGGGCACTGCCCCAGGGACCCTCTGCCCCTCACCTTCATAGACAAAGCGGACATTCTCCTCGTGGGCCAGGGTGTAACATTCTTCAGGGGCCGAGATCTGCTGCAGCAGCAGCGGGGGCCTCTTCCCATTCACTCTGTTGAAGACGAGTTTCTGTGCTGGGCTGTGGAGGGAGGAAAGCAAGGTGGGGTGAGGGCACAGGCAGCTTTGCCCCAGCAAGAACTGGCGAGGTTCAGGTATCCGAGGTTGCCTCATGGTGCACACACTCGCCCACAGCTGCGGTCACCCAGCCCTGTCCCCAAGCACTGGGATGCAAAGGGACTCAGCCCCCAGGGACAGAGGATTCTGACACAGGAGGGGTGCAAGGGGAGCTCCTGGGGGAAAAAGTATCAGCAGCCCATCTCCCACCCATCCTCCAACCTAGCACCAAGTGCAGTCCCTAAAATAAAGAAGCAAAATTGCAGGAATATCAGGAAATGGAAGGGAAATCCCATTAGGTACTGGACAGGGGATGTGCCATCCTCTGCAGATCAAGCACCTGGGTTCACTGGAACAGCTCTGGCCCTAGCATGTCCCCAAGGTGCCCCAAGAGGGGGATGTAACCCTCTGCCAGTGGGAGCAGGTCAGGCTTCCTAAGAGCTGGGAACCCCTCTGGCGAGGGGCACTTCAAACACCCTGGATGCACCAACACCCGCCAGAGCTAAAGGAAGAATTTGGGATGAGACCTGCGAGCATTTTCAATGCTAAACTCCAGTATTTTGGCTTTTTGGCCCAGCTCCAGGCAGGACATGTCTGCAACAGCCACGTTCCTCAGGGGACAAAGTCTAAGGGGCCCTAGGAGTGGGTTTGGAGGGCAGGAGAGACTGGGAGCAGGTAGCTCCTGCAGATCTGCAGGCAGGGGCTGGAGAGAGCAGCGACCCTCAAGCCCCCACAGCCAGGGGCACTGGGCAGGCAGGAGGAGGAGGGCAAGCATGGCAGAAGCCACTCCAGCGAATTACAGCAATCCTGGGAAGGAGAGGAACTGTGCTGGGAGGTCTCTTACCCATTTCTTGGAGCTGGAGAGGACGTGCAGAACTAGCGGGGTCCCACTGACCTGTCTGGGTGTGTTTCGACCCCAGCCCTCCAGCCGGGAAAAGGTCTCCTTAGGGGTCCCATCACCACCTCCCAGCCAGTGGAATACCCCTCAGCACCCACCCGGCAGCTCCAGGTATTGCTGCTGGACGCTGGAATTCACCCAGAGAGTGTCCCCCGGCTTCAGGGGCAGAGGGGATCGCCCGCTCCGCGTAGGTGCGCGGCGCGGCCAAGGCGGGCGGTCACACGGCGGGGCCGGCGCTGGCCCCGCCGCCAGTTTGTGCAATCGGGGCCGTCCGCGGGGCGGGCGCGGGGGGTCGGACAAGCCCGGCCCCGGCTCTGCCCCGCACCGGGACCCCCCCGCGCCGCCTCCTCGGCGTGACCCCACCGATCCCGCTCCCCGTGATTTTTGGGGACGGCCCGTGGGAAGGAGGAGGGGCGGCGACTCCGGCGTGTCCCCGGCGCGGGGCGGCCCACGCCACGCGCGTACAGAGCTCCGCGGGACGTGTGCGGGCACCAGCACGGCCGAGACCCCCAGGGCGAGCGGCACCGAGCGGAGACCCCGAGTCCCCCTCCCGCGTCCCGTCAGGCGGCCCGGCCGTCCCGCTCCCCTTCCCAAGGTCACGGCCCGGCCGCGCCGGTGCCGGTCCCCTTCCCAAGGTCACGGCGGCGCGCGGGGCTCACCTGGCGGGAGGCCACGGGCCGGGCTGCGGCCGCCCCCGCAGCTCGCCCAGTTTGCTGCTCTCCACCGCCTGCTGCGTGGGACCTGCGGGGGGTGCGGGGCGTCAGGGGGGAGGCGCGGGTCGGGACGGGCAGAAGTCCCCGCGCCCCTCGGCCCCGCGTCCCCCGGTACCTGTGCGGCGCTGCGTGGCGAGCTTGCTGGGGCCGCGCGTCAGCGTGTACATCCTGCGGGCTGCAGGCCCCGGCCCCCGGCCCACCGCCCCCCCGCCCGAGTGCCGCGCGCGCCCCTCGCCGGGGCCTTTAACGGGCCGGGCCGGGCCGGGCGGCCCTGCCAGCACAGACACGCCCCCGCGCTTAAAGGGACCGCGGGGCGCTCTAGGGGCGCGGCCATCCCGCACAGCCGCCGGGGGGGCGAGGGGGACACGCGCGGGACGGGCCGGGGGAACGCGTGGGAGGCGTGCGGGGACACATGCGTGCTTTGTAAGGGACGTGTCTGGGTCGTGGGGGCACACAGGGGACACGCGCGGGACACACCGGGCCCCGCGCGGGATGTGGGACACGCAGAGGACACGCGAGATACGTCAGGTGTGCGTGTGGGAGGTGCGTGGGATGTGCCGGGCGCACAGGGGACACACGTGGGATGTGGGGACGCTCGTCACACACACAGGGGATGTGGGGCCACACAGCGGACGTCCATGGGATACATTGGGGGCATGTGTGGGATGTGGGAACACACACTGGAGACACGCAGGACATGTCAGGGGTGCACGTGGGGGGTCAGTGGGGACACACAGGATGCAGGGACACACAAGCAGGGCACATGTTCTTGGGGGCACATATGGGGACATACATGGGACACATAGAGGGACCATAAGGGAAGGACACAGGATGTGAGGACACATGTGGGACATGCATAGGACATATCAGGGGCACACGTGGGATGTGGAGGGCACGCAGGAAAAACACCGGGGACATACGTGGGACACAGAGGGGACATGTGGGAGACACAGGACACTCACGGGTCACAAAGAATGCACACACGGGACATCGGAACATGCGGGGCTCAAGTAGGGGAGAGGGCACAGGAGGCACCTAGGACACGAGATGGCACAGGCACGCAGGGGACACGGGAGTCACAGGAAACTCGGAGGGGACCTGCAGGGGGACATTCAGGAGACAGGATACTGGAGCCATGGCACACACGGGGGACAGATAGGGGTCGTCTCTGGGACACAAAGGACCTAGGCAGGGAAAAGTGAAGGGGTGCAGAGGCAGGGGCTGAGGTGCCACCCCCACGGGGACAGAACTGTGACGACTCCTGAGCAGCACCTCTCATGATCAGCGCAGGAAGCCGGAGTGGGCAGCCGCGTCCGGGTCAGCACGGTGACCTTTGGAGCGGGGAGGTGCCGCCAAGGTGTCCCCACGTGGCGAGAGGTGCAGACGCAGGATATGACCCCGAGCTTGTCCCCGACCCCCCCGTAGTGTCCACCGGGCATCCCTGTGGCACCCAGAGTTTTGGGGAGAGATCGTGTGACAAACACACTGGGGTCTCTGGGAGGCTCCAGGCTGGCTCCGGGGGCTGCAAAGCCACCCCACGAGGGTGACCTTTGCTTTTCCGCCACGTTGCCACGGTAGTGGCCAGGGAGGGAGGGGTGCAGGAGGGTGCCTTCCGTAAAAGTCCAGCAGCGCCTGACCCTGGTGGGTGCCAGGCACCCGTGGACCCCTCGCGGATGTGCATCCAGTGCTGTCACCCCCAACCTTGTTACTGTGCCTAAACACAACCCTGACCCACGGGATGTCACCGCTGGCTGTCACCGGCCCTGTCACGTGCTGGGCGCTGTGCCTCAGTTTTTCCCCGCACCTGCCCGGGGTTTACAAGTGCCTGTTGGCGCATCCTGAGCTTTTCCGCGCTTGAAGGGCTGAACCCCTAATCTTTGTGCTCCAGAGGGATCCCTCCAGACCTCCACCACCAGTGACAGCTGTGGCGGAAAGTGTGGGCGGGGATCCCCCCTCACCCCCATTTTCCTGGGGTGTCCGCGCGAAGCCTCAGTTGGCCGCTGTCGGGGGGTGCCAGTGCACGGCGGGGGTGCGGGGGCACGGCAGCGGCCCGGGCCGGGGTCCCGCGGGGCCGAATGATCCAAGGGACGGCGGGGGGGCCAGGCCATCGGTCGCGCCGCTGGTGTAGTGGTATCATGCAAGATTCCCATTCTTGCGACCCGGGTTCGATTCCCGGGCGGCGCACTTATGTTCTTCCTCCCTGCTGCTTTTTTTGCCCCTCCCCGCCGAGGGAAGCCCCACCCGCGGCGCAGGGCGCTGCCGCGGGGTGCCGGGAGCGGTAGTTCCGCCGCCCGCCCCGGCCATGCAGGTCCCGGCGGCCGCGGAGCGCAACAAGGGCCCGATCCTGGCGGTGCTGCGGGAGTACGCGGGCGGCGGCGCTGGCGCGGGGCCGGGTGCGCTGCGGGTGCTGGAGGTGGGCGCGGGCGCGGGGCTCC
>VZRR01009772.1:107213-150216 GCA_013398015.1 Oreocharis arfaki
GGGGGAGGATCACACGGTGGAGGGAACATGCGGCAGATAAATTACAGTAGAGGTGGGAGCTGGTCTGGGGCTCAGCAGGGGGTTGGGGGGGAACTACAGGACAATGGTAACCTCTAGATACAGGCACTGGTGCAGGGGCTCCCTCAGGCTGCCCTCTCCGTGGTGTCTCTGCAGCTCCCCCTGTCGGCACATCCTGGCTCTCCCCTAGTCCTGGAAGCGGTTCAGGAGGTCGCAGGTTTTCTTCTCCATTAGCTCATAGATCTTCTTCACTCGTTTGTCGTTGGCCGCCCGGACGTAGCTGCTGGGGTCCAGCGTGGCCATTCCGTCGTGCACCTCGCCCATGATGATCAGGGGCCCGTCCTCCGCCGTCATGTTGGGGCAGGGGCAGCTCCAGTCCATGTCGGTCAAGGTCACCTCCAGGTACTTGATGTTGAAGAACTTGAGGCCCATCTTCTCATCCTTGAGGACATCTTCGAGGGCAAAGCGGGCGATGCCGGAGTCCTGGTCCTCCACGATCTCCATGAGCCGCCCTACGATGGCAAAGTCACTGCGGCAGAGGCTCAGCACCATCTTGCTCTTCAGGCGGCAGGCCTTGCACTGCAGGCTCTTGGGGAAAGGGCACACGTCCTCGCAGGTCTCCTTGCTCTCAAAGTTGTTGGTGTTGCCCTCGCAGCCACCGTAGACGAAGGAGTGGCACTGCTTCAGCAGGTGGTTGTACGCCCAGCGCGGCTCCCAGTTCTGGCAGGGCCCCTGCACCATGGGCAGGAGGCAGGTGGGGCGGGCGCTGCCCAGGCAGGCGGCTCGGCACTCCTCATACGTCTCAAAGTGGTTCCTGTTGGCCCCGCAGCCGCCGTAGCGGAAGGTGAGGCAGGAGCCCTGCTTGGCATCAAAATGCCAGCGCACCTCCGTGGCCTCGCACCGCCGCCGGTCCGGCTCCTTCAAGCACTCGGCGCTGGGGAAGGGCTGGGGGCTGCTGGTCCGCGGGGTCCCCCCCGGCTCCCGCCTGACCACCGACAGCGGGAAGTCGGCGCGGAGCAGCCCGGCGGCGTTCCGGGCCGTGCAGGTGTAGATGCCGGCGTCCTCGTGGCGGGCGTTGTAGATGACCAGCTGGCCGATGTTGGTGACCACCACGTTACCGTACATCTGGTCCGGTCGCATGATGAAGTTCTCCTCCCGCTCGCTCTGCTTCTCCCAGGTGATGTCGGGCTGCGGGCGCCCGCTCACGTCGCAGCGGAAGCTGACGGTGCCGCCGGCGCGAACGGACTGGTGGAAGGGGTTGGTGTAGAGGGCGGGGGGCACCGGCACCGCGGGGCCGGCGCCCGGCGTGGGGCGCGCCGTGGTCTCCTGCGGCACGGGGCTGGTGTCGGGCCAGGTGAAGATGTGCTTGCAGGGCACGGTGGTGAGGCGGGTGCCGCGCAGACACGCCTCGGCGTCCATGTAGCATTTGTTGTAGTAGGTAAGGCCGTCGGAGGCGCAAGTGAAGTTGGGCTCCTTCTCGCAGCGGTCCTTGCACTTGCAGACGGGCTGCCCGTCCCAGATGTCGCAGTCGGAGCCCTGCTGCGCGCACACGAAGCTCTCGCAGGAGGCGGCGGGCGCCAGCGCCGGGACACTGCCGTCGGCAAAGCGCGCGGCCACGCAGCTCCGCAGCCCACACACGTTGGTGCAGCATTTCTCAAAGTCTTCACAGTCCTGGTCGGGGAGGGAGAAGAGGTTGCCGGGGGGGACATGGAGGTCACCGCTGTGCTGGGGCTGCGGGTGCTGTTCCCACCCCTGTGGGACTTCGGGGTGGGCGGGTGTCCCCCGCGCAGCCCTGTGCACCTTCAGCATGGCTGGGCGCCGGGTAAGAGCCAGACCTGCCCGGCACAGCTGCACCAGCCCCAGCCCGCCCTCAGCACCCCCAGGATGTTTAGGGGTGCACCGCAGTGATGGCGGTCCCTTCTCCCACACGGTAGAGAGCAACCTGCCCTTCTCAGCTTTTGCTGGCCGAGGGGAGGCAGAGATCATTATTCAGATGAATTGTAAAGGAATCTCCCCTCTGGGTTCAGACAGCCCTAACGGGTGTGGGGTGCCCCTGCTCACCCCGGTGGAGCTCAGAGCCAAGGCTCTCTGGGATGGACAGCCGGGCCCGTGGGTGGGCTCCGGCCCACAGGGAAAAGTTGGGAGAGGATTCTGTCCTGATGGGGTCCGTGTCCCAGCACACTCATTCCCTTCATCCCAGCCAGCCCTTTGACGGGGTGGGAGCATCCTGCGGGTGCACGAGGAGGGTGTTCTGAGGACGGGACAAGGGCTGGGGGGGGTGACATGAAGGGGCAACAAGCAGTTTCTCTGCCTGTGGGTGAGCGGGGAGCCCAGCCGAGCCCGGAGGGGCTTAGGGGGCAAAGCTGCAGCAGGGCTGAGCCCGTTGCACTGAAACAACTGAACCGGCTGTGCCACCCGGCACAGGACACGCACCCCAAAGCATCTCCTCCGGAAACCTGGGAATGCCCCCCAACCTTGCTGCCGCCCGCCGCCCCCGCAGCCCCCTAGCTCACCTGGTCGGCCTGGCACTCCCGCTCGCAGGTGCTCTGGGCGTCCACCCACAGGTTGGGGTTCAGCTGGTTGGGGCAGACGCCCAGGTGCCGCATCCTGCCCGGCTGCAGGCTCAGCCCGGCCGCCGCCGCCAGCACGGGCAGGAGCAGCGCGATGCTCACGGGGACCCGCTGCTGGCCCCGGGCCCCGCGCCCGCCTCTCCCACGAGCAGCCATCGGACCACCCCGCGCCGCCCGCCTGGCTCGCTGGCGAGGGCTCGAGACAAATCACATTCAGGACGGAGGGGATGAGGGAGAAGGCGGGCGGGCGGGGGGACAAAGAGGAGGAGGAGAGGACCAAACCTCTGTCCTTCAGCACACGCGGCGGCCGCCGGACCACCGGCGATGCCGCCCACCGCCTCCATCCATCGCCGCCGCTCGGCTCTCGGGGCGCCGGGGACACGGCGGCTGTGGCGGGTGTCCTTCGGGGCTCAGTCCATCCCCGGCACGGCCAGCGGGGCGAGTGGGGTGGAAGGGGAGGACGGGAAGGTTGTAATCTGAATCCTCTCCCTTCCCACTGATGTTTCTGGGTGTTTGGAATGGGAAAGGCGCTGACCTCAGCCTCTAACCCCGGCGAGCCCGGCGATCTCTGGGCAAACACGGGGGGAGATCAAAGGCAGAATGCAGAAAGTCTCCAAAGAGGGAGAGTGAAGGGGGGGGGGAGCACATAAAAACCCGCCCGGCCCACGGAGCCGAATTCCTGCAGGGTGAGAAAACAGCCGGAGCCCGCGGTCCACTCGGACGGGGCGGCCGGCGGGAGGCACGCGGAGCCCACGGAGCCCACGCTGCGGGCGGCCGGGACCTGGCTGGCCCGGGAGCCCCTCACCCCGCACCGCATCTCTGGGCACCCACCGGCACCACAGCCGAAGGTGCCCGGGAGCGGGACAGCGGCACGGATCCATCCCCGCTTTCCAGCCTGCATCCCACGAGTGCCGTGTCTCGCCTGGCGGGGTGGGTGCCCACCCACCCCCCTGGAGGGGCTCCCCCAGCCCCCTGGGGCTCCCAGCCCTCTCTCCCCGATGATTTACAGCCAGGATGTCTCCTGAGCCACACCAGACCCCGGCACACTGTGCTTGGGCTCAACCAGAACGTCACGCACCAGCCCCGAGCTGGCAGGAGCCGGCCCCGGCTCCCCGGCCAGATCCCTCTAATCCCCGATGGAGACTGACCTGCAGCAGGAACGTTTCATGGCATTTTGGCAGCATTAACTCTTCCGGCTCTGGTGAGAGCCTCAGCCCTAAGGGGGGTCTGCAGCCCCTATGAAACAGCAAACCCGAGGGGGTTTTGCCCCGGGGAGCAATTCAGCACCTCCAGCCTCCCCTCTTGGGGGGCAGGTGGTGGAGGGAAAAAAAACTGGCGGGAGCCCTCTCCTTTTTTTTTTTTTTGGGGGGGGGGTCCAACCCACCCCCACCCCAGAGCTGGTTTCACATGCAATGGTTTGGTGCTCGCCCGGTGCGTGGATCCTTGGGGAAGCCCTTTTGCCCCAGACCAGGTGATTTGGGGGACCCTCGACACCCCCACGCTGGTGTGAGCAGGGTGCAGCCACAATGCTCCAGCACACTGAGCTCCAGCCAGTACCACTGACACAGCGCTGTGACTGCCCACCCCCGCCACCCCTGACACTTCCCTGCCCGGGCCAGCAAACGGCCGCACTGCTGCTGGCTCTGGGCTGCCCATGGCGATTCTGGGGCTCCCCGGGGCCCCAAACCCCAAAGCACAGACAGGTCTGCCACCAGCTGGCCATGACCATGCATGGAGGGCTGGAGCATGTCCCATGGCTGAGCCCTGAATCCCGTTCCACGGCCAAGCAGCCACCCAAGGGTCCCTCCAGCTGTGGATGCTGAGAGAAGGTTATGCTGGCCTGGGGCACTCGTGGGGAGGCTGACGTTTTGCAAACAGGGAATTGCATCAGGATAGCCCAACCAGGAGCTGCTGGGGCCTGTACCCCGTGTGCCTTGGCAGCCTGAAAACCCCAGACCCACCCAACCGGCCCCAGGCACCCGCTACCTGGGGATTCCCAATCCCCAAACCCACCTTGCCCTAGCTGGGAAACAACGTGGCAGACGCAGGGCACCTTGGTCCCCAGGGACACAGCCCAGGGGCATAGAGCCACTTTGGGATGTCCCAGGGTCCTTCCAAGGGTGCTGGTGCAGGAGGGAAGGGGGAACAAGACCTGGAGCTCAACTTCTGCCCACACCTATGCTGGGCTCCATGTGGCACAATGCCAGTGCCCAGGTCTGGGCTGGTTCTTGCCCCACTGCCCCTTTCCAGAGCCAGAGGAGCAGCTCCAGAGGGTGGCATGTGTTTCACACCAGAGCCTGGGATGCCTCATGCCTGTGTTCCCAAGATCAGAAGCTACAAGGCTGGGACAAGCCAGGAACCTTCACCTCAGTGGTGCAAGGCTGGATGGAGGAATGGCAGCTGCTGCAAGGTTGGAAATGTGGCTCCCAGTGACTGGAAATCCCCACCAACACCTTGGAACCCCCACCCAGGCTGAGACCTTCACCCCACCTGGGGACCCCCAGCCAGCCTCTTCTAGTGCTTCTTCAGCTGAAGGTGAATGACAAAGCAACTCTCTCCACCCTGACCCAGCCCATGGTAATTTCACCATCTCAACAGTTCCAAACTGTTCACCTCCATGTGTCCAGGCACCAACTGCACCCTAGAACAGGGATTTTTGGAGTCACTTTCAAAGATCCCAGACATAGATGAGGGTTTTATGGTTCATCTTCTCCCTCCAAGACAGGAATTAGCTCAGCACCATGTCCTGGAGGGAAGGGTACCGTGCCACGTGTCCCTACTCACTGCACCAGGTGGGCTCCTGCCCCTCCAATGCACCCCTGGGGAGCTGCTCCCTCATTTTCAAGCATCTTGCAGTTGCATGAAGGTCACCACCTCTTCCCAGCCTGCGTGGGACAGTGGGACCAACCCAAGAGGCCTCACATCAAAAAGGTGGGTGCGGAGAAACACACTCGGTGATCAGTCCTGAATCATCCCAGAGCAACCTGCTCCCTCCTCCTTTCTCCGAGGAGCAGAGAGCCTTGAAGCTCTCCCAGCCTTCCCACCCCACTCGGGCTGTGCAGTGTTTTCCTGCCCTGCTCTTCTCAAGCAGACAGCTGCGGCCCCGCAGCCCCCGCTGCTCCACTGTAATGGGCTCCGGCTGTCCCGACCCCACCTGAAACCACACACAGCCTTTGTTTCGGCCTTGGGAGAGGGAATAGACACTTCCAGAACCCCCCGAAGAAAAAGGGGGAAAAAAGAGCTGCATGACTCTTCCCTGACCAGGCTTTCACCTTAGCTCCAGGGTTTTCCAGGCTGCAGACACGATCTCATTTCTCCCTGCCCCCTCTCAGCCCCAGCAATTACTACTTAAGCTGTTAAAACAAGCGTGGCCAGTCTGGTACGAAGTGGAAAATCTGATCCTAGGGAAGTGAGAAGGCAGGGGAAAAGGGAGGTCAAGGGGAGGTGGGCTGGGAGAAGGGGATCAGACAAGAAGTCTCCCTCCACCCCAGGATCAAATCCCCCTTCTTTGGGGCTCCTGGTGCTCCAAAAGCCACGCTGGTGTGATGCTGGTGCTCAGAGCTCCCTGCAGCATCCTCTCCATTTCGGTCCTATTAGTCCCGGGATGGCTTGCAGCTTGCTCCAGCCTGGGCAGGAGGGGTGATGCTGCCACAGCACTCGCTGCTCCTCCAGAATCACGCAGGCCCAAAGAAAGGATTTAAGGCTTTGACTGTACTTCTCCTGTCCCTGTGGAGCACGGACTGGGCACAATCCCTGGCAAACTGCTGGAGAGCCTGGCTTCCTCCAGCCACCTACGGGACCAACTCTGTTGGAGAGGAGTTTGTGTTTTCTTAGGGCTCCACTACCCAAAATGAGTGGTTCTGTGAGAATCAAGAACAGATTTATCTTCTGCATCTACAGAAAAGGGCAAAAAGCCACCACAGCCAGGAATCACGGCTCCCCAGAAAATGTAATTTGAGTTATTTTGTGGATGACCTGGAAATGAGAATACACACCTGTACCACAAACAGTCTGAAATCCCCAGGCATGGGCAAAACCACCACCTTTTTCCCTTCAACCTCTTCCCAGCCCCCACAAGAACGGATACAACTTCCCCTCTTTTCAATCGGTAGTTCAAAACAAACAAAAAGACTTTAATTTATACAAAACAAAACCATGTAGAATCAGTTAAACAACACTGACTGTACAAAGGAATAAAAAAATAAAAGGATAGTCCAAAAAAACCCAACTCAGGAATGGTACAAGTGTTGGAGAGCAGCTACACACTAGTGTTGACATCAGATGCAAGAATCTTTTCTTTTAAATTAAAAAATAAAAGAAGTTTGTTGCTGGGCAATCACTCCAGGGATATCTTCCATCCCCACTCCAGACAGGATCTGTGAGACTTTACAGGGCAACAAAACCTAAACCAGCCACAGGGAAACAGCGTGGGGACGTGGCACACATGGCACAGCCAAACCAAAGCAGAGGTACAGCGAGTTTCGAGACATGCAGCAGCCTGGTGATTTCAGGAAGGATCCCTTTATCCCTCTTCATCCCACACACCGGCGCGGGGCCCTGTGGTGCCCGGGGGTGATTCCCAGGAGGAGCCGCCATTGGCGGTGCCCGTCACCTGCTGGCTGTATATCCCTGTGCTGCTGAGCCAGCGATTGTCTTCTGCTGTGTGTTAAGTGATGGGAAACAGGTGCCAGCCATCCCAGACAGGTTCTCCAAATCCCCCAGCCTTTGCACCACCGGGACGGCCCGGCCGCGGCTTTGCTCTTGAGCCAAAGCACCACTACAAAGGATTCCTCTCCCCCTCCAACTGCCTGGGGTTTAATTCTGTCCTCGCTCACTTGAGCTGGGCGATAAAGCACAAGAGAGTCGAGCCAAGAGACCTGCCCATACTGTGCTCTGCAAAGAGGGGAGGAGGAAGCCTCCGGCACCTCCCAGGTCAGCTTGGGAGCAAGGGAAGCGATGTCCCCGCAGGGGGACGTGTCCCTGCTGTCTGGACACAGCGGGTCCGTCAGCCATGCAGGAGCTGCAGCGGCTTCATTCTGCCCATGCAGTGCCCCAGGCTGCCTGGAAGGGGGGAGCAGAGCAAGCCTGGGCCTTGAGGAGCTGCTGGTCCCAGGAGGAGATGGCAGCACTGTACACTTCACTTCTGACCACGCTACTCACAGTCTACACACCCTGGCCACCTGTGAGAACCTGCCACCATAGCCCAGCCCCACTGCCAGGCTCCCTTAGCTCTTGGGGTAAGGGCTGGGTGCTACTTCTCAGTTTCCAGGTGAATTTTCAGCACAGGTCAGCCGTGAAACAAAGCCAGGGAAGCAGGTGCACTTGCTTAACAGGAGATCCATCCCAAGCTCTTGCCTCTCCAAGATCCAGGAACCATCCCACGAAGCAAAGCAGTTTGCTCTCCCAATCTCCTGGGATTGCCCCAAGAGTCAAGAGATTTTGCCACTAAGGGACCTGGAGATTGCTGTTTCCCCACCCCAACCTTCCACCTTCCCAGTCCCTGCTCCTTCACGCTCCAGCAGGAAAAGCCACTTCTGCCCTTTCCTACTTTCATCCAGGAGGAGCCACAGCAGCGCGAGCTCAGGCAGCATCTTTGGGAAAGCAAAGCTGGAAGCAGCCAGGATCCAGAGGCTGTCACATGGGGTGCTGTCGTGGATGAAGGGCACTAGAAGTGATGGCTGAGGCTTTGCAGCAATAAAGGACAAAATTCAGCATTTTTCCTCTGCTTTAGGCACAATGCTTCCATCCCCTGCTCCCCAGTTCCCGATGAGAAAGCACAAAGTGAGCAAGGCATCAGTCTGACCCCAGAGCTGCCTCTTCCTCCTGCCTGCCAAAACACTCCAACCTCCCAGGACCCTGGCCTCGCCACTCTGCTCCTCCATGCATTGACATCCCACCCTGCCTTCGGCACTCCCAAGTTCTAGGGAATGATAGGAATAGAGCAGCTCGGGGCATGTTCCACACCAATCTGCACATGTAGCATTTAAAAACGCCAGCACGAGCCCAGAGGTGAGGGAAAGTCTCTTAAAGCATTTATGTGTTTTCATTGGAAAATCCTCTACTTGTCCCCTTTGCTGACACTGGGAAAGTCAATCCAGTGCTTGTATTTACATGGCTGCATAAAATTTTCCCTGACTGCTTCTTAAAAAAACCCTTAAAAAACAAGTGATATTTATATATATGTATAATATTTACATAAATAAGTGAAGGCAGCGAGCAGAGCGTTACCTTCCCCTTTCCAATTGGCCAACTCTTGCCTTGTTTTCTGTTTTTTTTGGCAATAGCAGGTTAACATCCCGGTGAAAACTGTCATTAGTCCCCTGTCCCTGTTTCTTTTTGTCTACATCCAATGATCACTATTGCACCAGCAATCTGTTCAGGAGGCCAAGAGTTAAAGTTGCAGCACAGACTCTCCTTGCCTACTCCCTTAAGCCTCTCAATCTTCCATTAAATCCATTGCTCCATTGAGACTGGATGAGCCTTTTTTCCCCTTCCCCCTCCCCAACCCGGCAGCTGCTGAATTTTCCACCCCAGGCCAAGAGGCAAAGCCTAAAGCATTCTTGGAGAGTCACTCGGCAGATCCTCTCCCCGCCAGCGCTGCGGGATCTGGCCGGCATCATGCTTCTTCCTATGCCAAGCCAAAACGTGAGCACATTCCTAACGCTTGTGCGTGCCATTGGAAAAGCAACCGTGGCCCATCCGAAAGGATCCAGTGGAAAAGGGTTCGGTGTGCAAACAGCTGTACATCGGTGGGTGGGTGCGGATCCAACAGAAGCTCAGGGTGCCCATCCTGCTAAGAGATCTTGCAGTTGTTGCGTGAGCAGTTCTGTGGGGGGCTCTGGGGAGGCCGGATGGATTTGGATCTCTTCAAGCTGTTGCCTTTGCTGCTGCTCCCACCCCCGCTGCTGGCCAGGGAATAGGAGCGGCCGTGCATCATCACTGCGTTCATCCCGTTGGCCATGGAGAAAGATTTCAGGTGGCTCTTGATGGTGACGGGCAAGGGGAGCTTGTCGATGAGGTGCACTGGGGTGCAGGACACGATGGCTCGGCAGCACAGGTCCTGTAAGCTGAACACTGGTGGGAGAAAGGACCACACAGTCAAGAGCCAGGAGATCCCCTGGGCTGCCCTTCCCCCACAACTATTCCTCATGCTACACAGCTTTCTGCTCATGCTTCTCCAGCTCCTCAGGGAGATATGTCAATAATGATTGCACAGGAACCGGGAGTAGGGAGCAGGGTATTTAGGACAAAAGCTTGGGAAATCAAGGTGAGCTCTGCTGCTGGAGGTTTGTGCTTTGCCAGACAGCAGCTTTGGTGTGAACACAGGGTTAGGCACTGCCAGCCCTGCTCTGCTCAGCACCCGGGACTGGCAGGGCCTGGCTCACATTCCTGACAAGACATTTGGCTTTTCAACCCATCCTCTGGCAACCACGATGTGCCTGGGAGAGAGGCAACAGGGTCAGCAAGTCCTGAAACAGGACAGTGGCACCTGGGACCTGCTCAGGGGGCAGCTCTCTGCAGAACCCCTCAGCCACAAAGACCTCACCAAGCCAGAACACCCAGAAGGACACTGCCCTTTCCAGCTTCCCAGCATCCTCCCAGCTCAGCGGGCACCATGTGAGCCTGCCTGCCTTGAGAAGTCCCTCTCCTTGCTGGGGGATTCCCAGCCAGCGGCCACACGAGGGCACTCATTATCCTCACGCCTGCCTGCTGCCAAAGGCACGCTGCCATTCCCAGCAGGCAGATCCCCATTCCCTGGTAGGGAGCCCCCATTCACAGAATCACAGAATCATTTAGGTTAGAAAGGCCTTCTAAGACCATCGAGTCCACCCATTCCCCCAGCACTGCCAACGCCTCCACTAAACTATGTGCCCAAGTGCCTCATCCGCATCTTTTTTGAACACTTCCAGGGATGGTGACTCCACCACTGCCCTGGGTAGCCTGTTTTAGTGCCTGACCACCCTTTTTGTGAGTAAAATTCCCCTAATATCTAATCTAAACCTCCTCCAGCACAACTTGAGGCCGTTTCTTTTTTCCCTTTCCATTCCCAAGCAGGCAGCCTGCAGCTACAAATCCTCTTGAAGAGATTCAGGAAAGGTCTGTGAATTCAGCCCTGCAGACCATGGCACAGCAGCCAGGTTGGGGACAGGAGCCCAGGCAGAAAATTTGGTGTCTGGGGCTGGCAAACAGGATTTCCCCACCCTGGTGAGCAGGAGCTGAAGATCCATATGAGAGCAGGTCATCCCAGTAACACAGATCTCCTGTTGCTGCAGTGGGACACACTGCTACCTCCAGCCAGGAATAATGTGGGAACTGAGATTATTTTGCTTCAAACTCAACAGGCTGAGACATAACACAGCATCTGCTCATGGTTTGCCTCCCTGTGGCACTCATGCTTGGATATATGGAATAACCCAGCTCATGCTGCATGCTGACAGCAGGGATAAGATTTAGTCCCTTTCAGCTCCTTGGGCTCACTCTGCTTCCCTCCAAAACAAGGAAGACAGGCTCAGGCAAGGGCAAGGTGCTGACACTTGGATTTATCCCACACAGCCCTTTGATTGAAGTACTTTCAAACTGGGAGCTTAACTGCCCTCAGCCTCACCCAGAGTAAGTGGAAAGGTGGAGGATGCCCCAGAGCACTTCAGATGCCAGACATGCTGAACTGCCCTCTGGAGCTGCCCATCCCCATGCCAGTACAGGCAGCTCGTGGCTCAGTTTCAGCTTGTCTGGCCTGAGGTATCCACGTCAGGTGGATGCAGCTCCCACAGTTCCACACCTCCCACCCGGGCAGCCACAGCCCCACGGCTCCATGAGAGCTCGAAGCTCCCACATGGAGCACCCTCCTGCCTACTGACCTCGGTTGGGTCTCCAGATCTTCTCCATGCCGTGCCGCATGAGGACGATGCGGGACAGCTCCGTGAAGGATTCGATGACGTTGAAGTTGCACAGGGGGCTCACCTCAAAGAAGGTCATGCAGTTCTTCTCGGCGTAGGCACGCGCCTGCTCCGTCGGCACCTGCCGCTTGAAGGCCAGGTGCAGCCTGTTTCCCACCAGGATCCGAGGGACACCTGGGGCATGCTGGAACAAGGAAAGAAGTGTAGAAATCATGGCTACACCCAGCAGCATCTCTGTGTGGTGGGGATGACTAATTTGTTCGCTCCCAGTCCATTCATTTCTGAGGGAACTTTCCATCTTTCTTGACCATTCCTGAGCCCTTTCCTACTACTCCAGATTTACACAGAGGTGGAGGGCGGACACTTATTGCTTTGCTCCACTTATTATTGCACTGCCATCATGTCCCCTCCACAGCAGAGCCATTCCTGTCCCCAGATCAGGTAACGCCTTGGGCAATACCTCCCCATATTTCTGCTATAGATCACTGTGTATGTTCTTCCATTCACTTACCTCATCTATTTCCTTTATCCATCGGTCTATCCCATCAAAGGACCAGCGATTAGTGATGTCGTACACCAAGAGAATCCCCTGGTGAAAGACAACCAGAAGCAATCAGGAAGTTTCACAGCAGGAAATGTGAAAGGGGCAGGACACCCCTGAAAGACCCCCACACACAGAAACCAAGAAGCAAAGGGACAGAACATTGCTCCAGCTGCACCATTTGTGTGCTGATAGGGCAAAAATTGAGACAACAGGGCTATGCTAATGCAGTCCCAGATCATTAGGGAAGGTTTTACTCCTTTTTTGGCTCTAGTATCCCCCAAATAATTTCCAAAGCTGCAGTCTCTACACAGGAGGAGGAACTGCCTTGGTGGCTGTATCTGCAGGAGCAAAGCCCATCTTTCTCCTGTCACAAATCTGATACAAACTCACTGAGGCACAAACACCCCTTTTTTTCTATCCCCTGTCACAGAACAGCTGCAGTCAGTGGTGAGGTGGCAGCAGTACAGGAAGGAATTTTCAAGCACACCCCTCTTCTCCAGAACCTGTCTCATTGTGAGCTCTTTGCTGACCAGAAAAAAGCTGAATGATACCAATAAGCACCACAGCATGTCCACAGACTGAGCTCTCAGGACTAGGCTCCATCCAGATTTTGCTGAAGGTGTTTCCCACTGTCACACTGGCAGAGAACTATTTCTTCAGGCAAGAGGTACCTACAGCATCCTCAGGTTCACATCTCTTGTCCCTGAACACCACCCACATCCATGACTCGCTTCCCAGTGCTGAGGTGCAGCACATGGCACTGGCAGCAGCACAGGCATGACTCAGGGCAGGGAAGACACAGAGCAGCTCTGAGGAGTCTGCACCTCGTCCCAAGCCAAGACCCAGGAGCACGGCCAGACTGCTGGCCACCACTCAGGTCCACAGCATCTTCCAGCAAGTGAGCTTTTTTTCAATCTGAGTATTTCTGAGGACAGACACAAGGAAAGTAGGCTGTGCCTGGCCTTGCAGGCACACGAGTCCGGAGCTGCTGCTCGGTACTGGTTGGGCACAGACAGCATTTATGGAATTGTCCTCAGCAGAGCCTTTCTGCAACCCTTCCACTATTCTTCTGACTTCTTGTCACTCTGCAGTCAAGGACATTCCAAGTGACAACAGGCACTCCAAGCTGACTTGGCAGAATCACAGTACAAGATGCTTGCAATGGGAACTAGGGAGGAGGAGATGATCTTGTCCTGAGAGAGGAGGAGTCCAGCTGGGAAGGCAGCGCTGGACGAAAGGGAACTCCGCAGTGCAACACTGAGGGCAAACCAAACCAGATCACTGAGCACCAAGTTCTGCAGACCGAGCCTTCCCTGAATCTGGGGTATCCAGGAACAGCCATCCCCCATAGCAAGGCCCCAGCATAAGCAAAGAGATCTTAAACTGGCAAGGGAAGGTTTCAGCTTTCAGCCAGTCCTCCCTACGAGAGGCCTGGATTCAGCACAAAGAAGGAGAGACCTGAGATACTCCCAGCATCTGTCCTGGTACGAGTCAGGGACCATGGAGCACCCTCATGTATCTGTGGAGCTGCTCCTTTATCCACTGAGACAGAAGATGTGCTACACAGATGGGAAACACAAACTACCCTGTGTAACCCTGGGGTTTCCCAAACCCCAGCTTTACAATCCTCGCTGCTGCCAACCCCTGTGCTGAACTGGGAGGAGCCTGTGCAGAAGCTTTGTGTGTGTCATACACCTCAAATTTACAAAAAAATAATGGTTAACATGAAATGTGAAGCACGCAGGAATGATAAACCGGCATCTGGGCCACAAAGGCACCTGAATCCTCATAATAAAGTCACATCTGGGGCTGGCACTAGCACTGCTCCCCCCTCCATGGAACAGCAGCTGCTCCTGGAATGCACTGGGTACGCCTCGACCTTGTCTGCCTTTCTCTCAGCTCTTTTGGAATAAGCAGCTCTCAAAGCCTGACCAATTTTATAACAATTCAGATTCTTGCTTCTAGAACAATTCTGATTCTTGATATGTACCCCCAACCTCATTGCCCAGTGCTTCCACCCCAGGCAGTCACTCTCCAGGTCAAGTTTGTTTTTTCTGTCTTCGCTGGCCCCCCAACATCTCCACATCTGCATTTATACCCCCACAGAAAGGCTCAAATGCACAAAAATAGAAGGGCAAAGGGCACAAAAGTCAAGCCAGGTGGGTTGGCTTTGTGTCTGACAACCCAACATGAAGAGCAAGCCCTTCAAAGTCTGGGTTTGAGGCTGTTCTGTAGGACCTGAAGGTGAGTTTACACAATGGCAGAAGCATCTGTGCGGTGGGGGGAGCATCTTCAGTTTCCTCCAAGGAAAGTCTAGAGCTCATACCTAGAGTCCATAATTTTTTGTAGTCTCATTTCTAGGACAGTCCAAAAACTTCATAATCAAAAAGAAATTGAGGTTGTTTTTGTTTTGGAGGAGAAAAAGATCAGTTTCTGATAGATTTAGAAAGGAAAAATTAGAAGGAAGTAATGATTTTTCATAATTAAAAAATCCCACAAAACCAAAGATACTGCTTCTCAAGGACCCAATCTAGGAATACCTTCTAGCAGGATACATCACATTTTAACTGCATATTGAAAAGAAAAAAGACTCTGAGCTTTCTATTAATTTTTCCTCTATTTGTTTTGATTTCCAGCTTCCAAGGCTGTGTGTGAGAACTAATGAGGGTCAGGAAATAACGAAGCAAAGGGTTTGATGACCCCCTTCCAAGACAAATGGCCAGCAAGATAAATAAAGTCTACTTGCTTAATTTCTGGATTGACAAGTTCCTTCAGCCAAGAGAAACAGACCCAAGACCCAGTTTGTGACGATTATTTCTGCCAGGAATATGCTTGAGGAGAAGAGAGCTTTTAAGCTTGCTGGCAGCTTCTGCCTGGATCTTCTCTGAACAGGAATAAGGAAAAAACTTCAGCAAAAACACACCCCTACGTTCTCAGCAGGGCGGAAGGTCAAGACCACAATTTCTAAATGCAAAACATGACACCCTGTCTGCCAGCTGAGCCTCCAAGCCACACCACAGCTCCAGCACACGTTTAGAGTGATGATTGTCCAGGAAAGCTTCCCAAAGGCCAGAAGACACCGAAGCCAAGTTGCCCGTGCCTTGCTCTGCCCACCTCTTGCCCAGCTGGATATGGATATGGAGCCCAGCTGTGCTGCAGCTCAGCAGGGAGAGAAAGAAGGCTGCTCAACCCCTGGCCAGCTCCTGGTGCTGCCAGATAACCTCACACTGCTTCCAAGTAGCACTGGCATGCTGCAGACACCACGTTTCCAGAGTACACATCCCAAATCCACTCTGTCACTGCCATTTCTGCCCCAGAGAGAACAGCCCTGAGCCATGCACACAGAGAGGGAGCTGGCTCCATCTCTGCAGGCAGTTCCAAGTAAGATCTGTCAGGCTTTTTTAAAGTCTCCTTTGGAATAATGTGCACAGAATTTTAATTTCCTCAACTCAACAAATGAACAGCTTCCCATTTGCAGCCTAATTTGCTCTCTAAGTGCCTACATGGTTGTCAACACCCTATTATCTCCATAGCTCTCGATTTTTAGTTTCACAAAGCCCTTTTGTACCATTATGTACCCCAGGTTCCCACAGCATGGAGAGAAAAGCTCCACGCTCAGCTTCTCAGACCAAGGAGACCTGGACCCCTCACAACCCTCCAACAGCCCTCCTTCTTTTCCTCCTCAGTCTGCCTACAGCTTCTGTGTAGGTAGAAGGTAATTGGACTCATCTCCAGATCCATCTGGGGTCTTTTCACAATTGGATTTTCAGAGTTCATTCCCGCTCTGGTTTTGTTCCACACTACTGGGATTGGCACAACCCTCAGCATTCCAGTGACAGAAATTTCCACATGAGTGCCTCACATAGTAAACGAGGAACACAGAGAGACCTCCAGTTATTGTATCCCGCAGCACATGTGGACACTTACTCTGCCAAAACCCAAATTTGCTTCCAGGAGCAAAAGTGCCTCCAAGCCAGGGAAGCATGGAGCTTACACAAAGATCTGTCCACGTGACCAAGGTGGTGGTGGGGAAATATCATCTCTGCCTGATGGCAGCAAGTTTCGACCAGGCTTATAAGCAAAAAGCTTTTAAAGGTAAGAGAAAATCAGCTTGCACACTGTCAATGCAAAGCAGGCTTGTCTAAAAAGGCTTCCCAGATGCTTTAGGGGCTTCCAGCACACAAGAAACTGCTGGGAGCACTTGCACAACTGCCAGGCACCTCAGCCCAATGCAGGCAGGTGACAGGGTGGCCAGGAAAGTGTCACTCGCTGATATTCTCCACTGATGGAAAAAAACTGTTGCTGAAGAAGGCTGGAGAACCTCCCCGGAGTGGATTTTCTGTCCCACAGGATGAAATAAACCTTAAACAGAAGGTCCAGTGCTGACAGGAACCAGAACACTGTGTCTCCTGCCTGCTCTTTCAGAGCTCCATTTGATCGTGGCTTTCCAGCTGGCACCTCAGACCTTGGCTCCTGGGCAGTGACTTCCTGCTGCCAAACCTTTTCCCAAGAGCACAGCCCATCGGGGGGGGGTTATTTATCACTGAGCTTTGCTAAGTATTTTGGCAGGCAGGGTAGGCTCCTCCAGCAGCTGGACAATCTCATCCAAATGACCCAAGGCAGGTGAGGTATTTGCAGGAACCAAAAAAGCCTTAAGGGAGGGCTGAACCTACACCTCAGTCTGCTGAGCTGCCAAAAATCCATCACCTTCCTGCATACTAAGAAGCCCGGAATACAATCAACAGCAGCTCCTCAAACCACCTGCCTAAGCAGAACTCAACAATATTCATAATTTCTTTAGGGCTGCAGCTTTGCTGCAAGATGGGAGCATTTTATCACACTGTCTGGGAAGAGTTTGGCAAGCCACATTTTCAGAAACAGTTTAAATCACTGGCATATGAGGACATCAGGAACGATCCTAACACTGCTTCCTCCTGGCTAGATCAGGAAGCACCACCATAACTCTTTTTCCCCTCTGTGATGACTCCTGGAATAGTTTGCATTTGCTCACAGCAGCCAGAAGGGCCACAGCTGCTTGCAACAGCCAAGATCAGCGAGCCAGCTCTGCTGGAATGACTGAGACCTTGAAGCCAAGCAGAAAAGGAGCAGAAGTCCAAGAGCATAAGAGATTTCTGCAGCACCTTTAAGCACAATAAATACTTTTCACCATACCCTATGCTGTGACAATTAACATAAAAATCCTTCTGCAACACAGCAAGCTCCAGACTGCCCAAGTTGGCTCTGCAGTGTGCAACACTACTGGGTTTCCACATCTCCCTCCTCCATGGCCCTGCAGTCACCATGGCTGGCTGCACACTGCCCCTGCCCCATCAGTGTCTGGAGGCCAGTGCTCTGCTATCCCAGACACACATGCTCCTCTTTCACCCCAAAGTGAGACCCTGAAGTGATGTGGTCAGGACCTGCTGGCCCAGCAGACCCCAAGAGAAGGGATGAAGGGGAAACTCAACACCTAGGGAAGTAAGAGAAAAGGAGAGGGGTCCCAGGCACACCAGCAGCACAAGCCTCCACCTTGAGCCCAAGAGCTCGTTGTGTCCCTGATGAGATCAGATCTGCTAAGGCAGGGCAGGGAGGAAGGCAAGAGATCTGCGACCCTCACAGCAAACCCTGAGGCAATCACACTGGAAGAAAGGGCTGGTTCTTGCTCAGAGCCAGCTCATCAAGGGCAGCAAAAATGTTTTACTGCAGATAATTTCAAGAGGAAGAAGCTCCTGCTGAACATGAAAGTCACGTGGCTCTGGACCCAGGCCAGTGGTGTGGAGTTGAATTTGGGGAAGGCATCAAGGTACTCGAGTCCTTTCCCTGGGGAGGGACCAGCATGAAGTTCTGCCTGAGCACTGCACCAGGCTGGGCCATGGGGGAAAGAACTCCCAAGAAGGTCTGCTTACTGTCTAGAGACTGTTTTCCCATGTTGCAACCTCTCCAGGGTCTACTTTAGAAAACTCAATTCCTATCACTACACTTGAGAAACAACGAGGAGTGCGTGGGAAAGTCAGGCATGCTCCCCTGGCTTGGAGGCACTTTTCATATCAAGTATTCTCTAAAGCACTGGCTATCCAGATCTGGGTAAGGGCTCCCAGGTTGCTGAGCCAGCCTCCTGTTCTCACAGCCAACCTGTACAAGTCCTCTCTGGAACCTCATTCTTCAAGCTCCCCTTGTGCTCCTCAGTCCTCTACTCAGTGAGAACCTTCCCCTAATTCTCGGCGTGAAGGTGCTCAAGGCCAGTTTACACCAACCTGTTCTTGTACAAACATCACACTGAACTTCAAACAGAACTTTTCCCATGCTAGCACCTCTCTTCTCTGCTGGATTTGTTCTTCCTTAGCTTTTGGCTTTTAGTTTAAATAAGCTGTTTCTCTTGCCTCCAAGGGGATTTGCTTCAGCCTTCCTGCAGCAGAAGTCTTCAAGTCTGATGATTCCAAGACAGTAGAAAGGAAAGCAAACAGCTGCAGCTAAGAAGCCAGTACAGCACACAGCCCTGAATACATCATGGAGACCACACCTGGAGTACTGCACCCAGCTCTGGGGCCTCCAACCTGACAGGGACATGGACATCTCGTAACAGCCCAGAGGAGGCCACGGATTTGCTCCAAGGTCTGGAACCCCTCTGCTCTGGAGCCAGGCTGGGAGAGCTGGGGGTGTTCACCTGGACAAGAGAAGGCTCCAGGGAGAGGTCAGAGCCCCTTCCAGGGCCTAAAGGGGCTCCGGGAGAGCTGGAGAGGGACTTTGGGTAAGGGCAGGAAATGACAGGCCAAGGGGGAATGGCTTCCCACTGCCAGAGGGCAGGGTTAGATGGGATATTGGGAAGGAATTGTTCCCTGTGAGGGCGGGGAGGCCCTGGCACAGGGTGCCCAGAGCAGCTGTGGCTGCCCCTGGATCCCTGGCAGTGTCCAAGGCCAGGTTGGGTGGGGCTTGGAGCAACCTGGGCTAGGGGAAGGTGTCCCTGCCCATGGCAGTGGGTGGAATGGGATGGGCTTTAAGGTCCCTTCCAACCCAAACCACTCCACAATTCTAAATCAGAGAACTCAGAAGCATTTATGTGTTTCTCCACCAAGACCACATGGGTTATGCCGTATTTATGCTACGGCCATGCCAGAAGAAGTCAGCCTCTGCATACTGAAAATAACTGGAGGTGTTGGAAGTCCATCCTTGCAGTTACACAGGCATTTGTTATTCAAAACAAACAGTCCCCTTGCTTTGGTTAACCATTCAGAGCATAAATTTAGATACTTTCTTCTTCCATTGAAAGTTGTGGTGAGTTATTTAAGAGACACGGTATCTATATTCCTGTTGATACAGGAATATCACTACAACATCACATGGGAGCCAACCACTTCCTGCTGAAAACAATCTTAGTTTTACTCCAAGCCACCTGGAGAAGACTGTACAAGGACTCCAGTCATTTTCTGAGGCACTTCCCCTGTGCTAATCCCTGGGCACTTTCAGAGGGCATGGAAAGACTTCCCCTGGGAATTACCTCTCCTCCTCCTAGGCAGGCTTGTTCCTTAGGGCTGGTTTGCTGCTTTAAGGGTTGACTGTTTGGGCAGACCAGGATTAAGGCATCACAAGAGCACTCTGGAAAAGGCATTTGTTGCATGAGCAGAGGGCAGGTTTGAAGCAAAGGTGTGAGCTACACCGTGGTGTGCAAGTGAGCTCCATTCCCAAGCATTCAGCAGTGAATTGATCTCTACAACTTCCTTGTAGACAACTTCCTTGTAGACAACTTCCTTCTACAACACCTGAAAGGAGGTGGGAGTCAGGTGGGGATTGGTCTCTTCTCCCAGGTAACAAGTGACAGGGTGAGAGGAAACAACCTCAAGTTGTGCCATAGGAGGTTTAGATTGCATTTTGGGGTAATTTCTTCTCTGAAAGGGTGGTCAGGCATTGGCACAGGCTGTCCAGTGCAGTGGTGGAGTCACTGTCGCTGGATATGTTAAAACCCACACAGAATGTGGTGCTGAGAGACATGGTTTAGTTGGGGCCTTGGCAGTGCTGGCTTACTGGTTTGACTCGATGACCTTAGAGGGCTTTTTCAACCTTAGTGACTCCATGATTCTATAAAGCATTCTCATTAAAGGTCCCCCTGCCTGGCTGACGAGGTTTACTCTCAGACTCACTCCTTGGGAGGGGTAGGCAGTGAGATGGATGAGGCAAACCTTGCTGATGCTCAGGTGAGAGCTCTTCCAGCAATATTGATAAATACAGCTCAAGGACAGGACATTGCCTCCAAAGCAAAGAAGGTCAAGAGCTTCACTTTGAGGAAGGAAGAGAAAATCAATCCCTTTCAAGCCTGTGGGCAGCCAGGTACATGACACCTTGCGGCAGTCAAATGTAGTGTCCAGGGAGAACAGGCTGCAGGAACTCCATGGAGGTGCTGTGCCAGTGCCTCACAGCTCCGTGCAGGTTCCAGACAGATGTGTGTCTCTCTCCCCATCCAATTCAAGTGTTCTCATCACTGCTTATTTCAGCTTTGCCCTGTGCCCCAGTTTGCCCTGTGGCAGCAGTACGTCTGGTGCATGGGCTCAGGCTCTGAGGGTGCAGCCCTGCCAAGACACAGCACCTGCTCTGAGGAGCTCCCAGATCACACCAAGGGCAGTAACCACCGTGCACAGTGGCTGCACACTGGGCTAAAAGCTCCCAGGGGGCATTCCTGGACACAGTAGTTGCTGCTTTGTATTCCTAGTTTGATCTGAGTATCTGACACAGCAAGGTCTCAGAAAAAGCCTGACCAAAGCTGAGTTCTGTGGTCACCAGGAAACCACACTGACCAGTTCTGTTCACTTCTAACTAGTGAGGGAAGCAACATGGCCTCAAGCCCACAGGTTCCATTAGGAGGTTGTGGATTCCTGATCCCTGGCAGTGTCCAAAGCCAGGATGGATGGGGCTTGGAGCAACATGGGATAGTGGAGGTATCCCTTCACATGGGAGGGGGATTGGAATGAGATGAGCCTTAAGGTCCCTTCCAACGCAAAACATTCTGTGATTATGTGATTGGGGTTCCAGATTTCTCTGAAATGTAGAAAGGGCTGAAAGAAAATGAAATGTAGAATTTGAAAGAAACTCAGACACAGGACTGAGCAAGCAAATGGGGGATCCTGCACTCTCCCACTGCAGAACTCCAACTCTCCTTGCCTTGCACTTTTCTGCAAGCACCAGGAAATTGGCCTCTGCTTCAAAGGAGCTGCTTCAAAGCATCTAGAACACCAGAGATGTGTACTAACATGAATTAACAGGACACCAGGGGAGATCTCAACAGCACAGCCCAGGTGAGGTGCTCCTACGTCTACAGCACAAGGGAACTTGCAGGAAGTCAGAGAACAACATGGATTTTGCCAGTTAGCAAAGCAAAGGTCTACAGACACAAGGAGCAAAAAGCCAAGAGAGGCAAGAGCTTGAGTAGAAGAGCAATGTTTCCCAAAGGCTGGGAATCTCCCAGGATACTCAGGAGACTGATATACAGCTTCTAACTTAGTGTCTAAGAGAGGAGGAATTTTCTCCAAAGTTTTCCAATTTGGAAACAATAAGGAAAATAAAGTAACTCATTTAAATAGGGAAACTATCCTGGAGGGACCCTGCCATGTTACTAGAAGGACAAGAGCAGAACTGTGAGAAAGCACTATTAAACAGCAATTTTCCAGAGGACGACAAGATTTTCGTACTGTTCAGGATCTTGATGCTATTCTGGAGCAGGGCTCAAAGGAGAAACTCAAAATGTAATGCTCTGCCTCATGTTTTGAGGAACATACATACTTTACGTTCCAACTGAGCTGCTCCAGTTTCAAGTCTGCCTCAAACACGCAAGTAGGAGCCACCCCTATTTTTGGAACTGACTCGAAAGCAACACGAACTGGAAGAACTCCACTGGGAAAGCCAGTGCCATATTTAAACAAATCTGAGAAACCTCAGAAAGTAGGAGCTCCCACATTAAAGCTAAGGCAGATCTAGAGTGAGAATTGCCCCATCCTCTCTAACTCCAACCTCTCAGCCCTGCTCTAGAAATTAAGACCGAATATTGTCTGCACAGACCTTTTCTGTGGGACTGCCACTCACTCCCTTCTCTCACACCATTCCATAAGAACAGAATCCCAGGCAATAAGACAACATTCAGTCTTGTCATCTACAGAGATCCTTTTGGTGATCCGTGCACTCCTCTTCAGAGCTCTTTACTATGGCAGGAAAGACTTAAACAGCCTAAAGGAAAAGCAGATGTGTCCCATCAAAGCACTGAGAGCAGCACTTACCTGGGCTCCCCTGGAGTAGGATCTGAAAATGGTGCAAAATCTTCCTTGCCCTGAGGTGTCCCTAGAACACAGAAAAGTTACAGCTATGAGTGGAGAATTGACTCCCATACTGCACATCTCCTACTGGCCATAAAGAAATAAAATAAAAATCAGCGTTGATCTTGTCAGATCTTTAGGACGTGCATGGTACCCAAAGTGCTCTGCACAGTGGGTTCTTCTGGGGAAGAACTGGTGGGTACATCAGTACCTTTGGGTACAGATTGTCACTGTCATCGTGCTTCCCAAGGAGAAGGTACGAGCCGAAACCAACAAGCTGCAGTACCACCTGATGATGTGTGAGGGTATAAGCCATTTTACTCCCCTGGGCAAAGGATTTTCTGCCTAGTTCTCTTCAGTCCACAGGAGTTCAAAGTCATGAGTCTACAGAGCTCTCCCACACAGAGAATAGCTAACCTCAATGTGACCACTCACAGGAGAAATTGCCTTGCACTAGGCTTCACTTATTTTTCAAACACATTTTAACCAAAAATAAAGGGAATTCTCTTTATACCCAGATCTCGGACAGACCTGTCTATATACCCTACAGAAAGCTGAGGAGCAGCAGTGGGGTACAGTGTTTTTAGACCACTGTGACAATAAAGTGCTTTTCAGTCACTATCATTTGTCCTGTCTGGACAAGGTGTAACTAAGTTTGACAACATTACCAGCACCTCTCAGTGCCCATTTGAGACAAGAAGCCAGAGCCCAGCACTCTGATTTAACCAAAGTTAAATCAGAGAAATGTGTCAGGTTAATCAGAGACACATTATGGTGTTTGTCAAACCTATTCCCTGGGCCAGGAAAAAAGACACTTTAATGACCACTGAGAAGGCTGAGGAATCCCTCAGCCCCAGATTTGTAACTCTAAGAAAAACATACTGACCTCACAGTCATTTTTTCAGATCTAAAGCTTTGTAGGATCCTGGACATCAATCTAACAGCCTGTGCTTACATGTCCTTCTCCCTTGACAATCAAATACTGGCTAAGTAATGGTAAAAGATTACACTGAGGCCTCATCAATCAGTGTTATCAGCTTTTCAGTTCCTCTGCTGTTCTCCAGCTCAAGAATTACAGTATAAAAAGATAGTTTCAAGAGGGAAGCACTAAGTTACTACACACTTGGGGGCTGAAATGTTAAAACAGGCATCTTACAAAAGAGACAAGAATGCAAGTGGCACATACAAACATGGAGGCTAGAAGACATAAATTAGCTGCTTCTGTTCTTTTTTGTGAGAAAAATGAGGACATTCAGCTTCAGAGAGCAGAGGTGCAATTAAAGCACCAAACTACACACTGCTGGGGTCAGTCACTGAGGCTGAGAACATGGAGTTCATTCCTATCTAACAATTCACACATGTTACTAATATTCCTGTTACTCGACCCAAGCATTTGTAAGGGAATATTTAACTCCATGTTTTAGGACCTGTGTCATTCCCTACCAGATCTGTGTGAAAACCAGGGTAGGGACAGACTACCCATCCTTACCTATCCTGTCCTGTCCTACCCTTCCTCTTTCATCTCCACAGACTGCTGTGTCAGCTCCTCAGCAAGTTAGACCTCAGACAAAGCTCAGCCAGAAGGACTCCAGCTCTCCCTTCAGTGCTGACAGATAAGGCAGGGGTTACCCCACCCATGCAGTGTTTTCCCATCTCTGTCCCAGGGTCCAGTCGCTCCAGTCAGTCCTGCTCTCCAGGGGTTCACCCTACCCTGACGCTGTGAGATCTGTTCACAGCTCTTGTTTTAATTTTCTACTCAAGGCACTGAGAAATATCCAGCTGCTGAGGGACCAAGGGCTTCACCTGTTCTATTCTTCTACTCTCCTTCTCTTGTTTCTATTTCTCATCCTCGGATTTCAGGAAAATCCACTATTGCTTCCAAAACAATACTAGTCCCTCAGTGATTGAGAGCTGTATGGGAACACAGAATGATGCCACAGTTTGGCTGGAAGGGATGTTATCCACCAAACAGTTCCACCCACTGCCATGGGCAGGGACACCTTCCACTAGCCCAGGTTGCTCCAAGCCCTGTCCAGCCTGGCCTTGGACACTGCCAGGGATCCAGGGGCAGCCACAGCTGCTCTGGGCACCCTGTGCCAGGGCCTCCCCACCCTCACAGGGAACAATTCCTTCCCAATATCCCATCTAACCCTGCCCTCTGGCAGTGGGAAGCCATTTCCCCTTGGCCTGGCACTCAAGGCTCTTCTCCCAAGTCCCTCTCCAGCTCTCCCAGAGCCCCTTTTGGCCCTGGAAGGGGCTCTGAGCTCTCCCTGGAGCCTTCTCTTGTCCAGGTGAACATCCCCAGCTCTCTCAGCCTGGCTCCAGAGCAGAGGGATTCCAGCCCTCGGAGCATCTTCATGGCCTCCTCTGAACCTGTTCTAACATATCCACACCCTTCTTGTGCCAGGAACTCTGGTCAACAGAACTACAGGTGGGGTCTCACGTGCAGAGTAACAGTGAAAATGGTCAGTTATGACAGACAATGACTGAAACCAGACTATTCCAGCAAAGACCAGCATAGTGTTCATGCTACTTGATTGACAGAAAGGAATCTGGTTTGCCAGAGTAACTTTCTGATAAGAACAGCCAGCAAGTCCCACCACACACCCAGGGATGGTCCACGCTCTCTACAGCCCGCTACAGCAGCCCCCCAGACCCATGTCCCTGCTCATCCAGCCTGAGCTCCCAGGGTTTGGGTTAGAAAGGCTCAGGAACACTCACCAGAGTTCCAGCTTAACCCTTCTGCCGTCCAACAAGATAGTAGTGGTCTTGTAGTCAATTCCTGAAAGAAAAGCAATTAAAAGCTGAGCAAACCCTGAGAACATCTTCAGAGACGCACAGGAACCCTGCTCTGCTCACAAGGAGCTCTCATTTCATGTTTACTAAAGGGATGTTTTCTCCTCCATGCTCTGCTGCCTGTTTGAGCAGGGCTAGAGACCTGACAGACAGAGACTTCTGCTCCATGTGGAGCCCTACCCCTCCTCCCTGAGAATGCCGTTAACCCCTACAACCCTTCTGACTTCTCCATCGTGGGATTAAACCTCAGAATTTGAGCTGTAGGAGATGTTGGACGGGGCTTGGAGCAACCTAGGAAGGTGTCCCTGACCAAGGCAGGAGAGTGGAACAAGATGAACTTTAGGGTTCCTTCTAACTCAAATCACTACATGGTTCTCTGAGACTCAGTGATTTGTAGCATTATCCCATATGGCAGTGATAAATTACAGTTTCGGGGGGTGAGCCACAGATAGAAACAATTTAGAACCATCTCTGCTACACCAGCCTGCAGTCTCAGTGTCTCTCAAACACCACTGCCTGGAGCCACAGGACATTTTGGGAGATGAGTGCTACAGAAAGGCTGTCCAAAGACTGCTGTCTCTCCTGAGCAGCTCTGGGGTGTGGATCACAGAGGGCCACGTAAGGCAGGACACACTCCCCCCTTGTGAAGGGCTGAGAAGCAGCACAGACTCTGCTCTTGCTTTTCGCAGAACCACAGCACTGGAGCAGCAGAAACCCCCCAGACCACAACAGCCAGCTGTGCTGGCACACAACTCACTCTCACATGGGGTGTCCACCACCTTCAGATACACAAAAAACTTGTTAAACTGGGAGCCTGCCTCACAGTCAGACTGAGAAGTTTAAAAAAAAAACCAACTCCCCTTGCAAGCACCAGGCCCAGACCACGCAGAACACACCATTTCCTGCAGCCCCAGGCACGGGGAAGAGGCACAACTGCACCTCCCACCTACTTCCCAAAGCCAAGGGGTACCAGGTGCCCAGGAAAAGCAGCTTCTCTGCAAGCTCTTGTTAATAAGCTCCAAGTGTAGTGAACTTGCATAAACAAAGCACAGAGCACCATTACTGCACACCCACTGAAGCATCGACTAATTTACAACCTTTTAATAAAGCAGAGTCACTTCACTCTGATTACATCGACTTTATTTTTTCTTCTTGCCAACAGATATCAAACTTTGAATCTCTGTTAAAACCCCACCACTGTATTATGACCTGCATTTCCCTTTCCCTGCAAGGAGAACACTGCCCTGACAACCAAACAGACAAGTTTGTCAATAAACCAAATGGATTTTTCTGAGTCATCTGCAGGAGTTCCCTGTTAGTGAAAAACAAATTAGATTTCAGCCTTCATAGGGTGCTATAAAAAGCAATAAAGATAATTATCTTAAATTCCAACTATTTCCAGTGCTTTATCACAGAAAATAGGCAGTTTACATTTTATCGTCCTCCAGAGACAAGTGAATGATCTGTATTTATTTTCAGGCAGATATAAATCTCCCTCATCCCCACGGATGGAGAGGAGTAGTGGGAGTAAGGCTGCTCTGCTACCAGAAGGGAGCATCCAGACATCTTCCCTTGCCAGTTCCTGAACCAGGATCTGATGGGCTCTTAGGGAAGGGGCTAATTAAGCCCATTGCTCTGTTTCAGATGCAAAATCCCCAGAGACTCTGCCCCCTCCTCAGGCACAAGAGCTCCCTGTCAGCAGTGAGTCCTAATCACCCTCAGTGCCAGCAGTGCACACTTGGAGCTGTCGCATGAAAGCACCACGGAGGGGGGACAGGGACAGTTTTCAGGGCACGGAGGCCACGTACTTCCAAAAATGCCACTGCTGAGCTGAAAAAAATTGCTTGACTACAGCTTTTAAAAGTGAGAGAGGTTCAGCTTAACTGGGAAGAGAAGGAAACTTGTCAATGGAAACGTCAAATACACAGATGTCTTCATTTATGCTCCTCACCCACTAACTGCCCAGCCTACATCCCCACAAGAACACGGGTTCCCTGTCCTCAAAACTCATGACTTGGTCACCAGAGACATGCTTTAAATAATCCATGTTCATCTGAAACTACACCACATACTTTAATCCAGAGGGACACCAGTCTTTGGGTGTTATATATACTGGCCCAAGGAGGTCACAGACACTCCAATTAAAAGCAAGCTGGTGTCTGGTGATGGGCTGAGGAAAGTGCTGCACTTTTTAACTTGCAAACACCCAAACTGAGACGAGGACTGAATATACAAGAGGTTTTGGAGCAAACTCTGCCTACGAGCTCATTAATGAAGGACAAAAACCTGCACAACTACAATGTTTTGGAGAAAATTTCAGCTTCCCTTTTCCATAAACACCCAGTCCATCAGGACAGCTCAAAGGCACTCCCTGGTTTTGGTCTGCTTTTTCAGCTGGTTAGCACTGAGTAGGCTGCAACTCACAAGCACAACGCTCCCATGGCTCACAGGTGCCACAAAATCTGCATCAATTAGAGGTGCCCTCAAAATCATGGGACTCGCCACGGCGGTGAACACCAGTACTGGCCCCTCGTATTTCAGTCCACACACAAGCATGTCCTGAGCTGCAGCCCAAGACACTCCCCCATTTACAGCTCACAACGAAGCTGAGCAGCCAAGCTGTCTTTCATAGGCCCAGCCTACAGCTCAAGCTCAGCCTTGGCTCTCCCCTTGTCCCAGGAACCTGGGGACAGAGGGTCACAGCAGCCACTAGATGCCACCTCTGCACTGAGGCTGCTGGCAGTGTGACAGTGCATGGCCATGGCCATACCAGGGCTGCTCCTCTGCCCTTATATTTCAGACAGCTCAGACACAAGTAATGGGACGTTTTCAGAACTTCCTTTCTGCAGGTGACAGGGTTGCCCCCACCTGAGAGCATCACCTCTGTTTACAGCCAAGTGTGGCTTACTTCTGGACGGACACTCTGCTCTGCGGGAGCGGCTACGATCCCATTCCCCTGGCAGGGAGGTGCCAAGCCCAGCACTGGGATGCTGCTGCAGCACATACAGCCCAGAGAACCAGCCCTGCCCGGCCCCAGTGCAGCAGCACTGGGGGAAAAGAAAACACTCTTATTTAAAGCCTATTTCATATCAACTGATCTCTTTCTGGACCAATATTACCACAATGAAACAAAGCAAATGAGGCTCAGAGAACAAGTCTGGGCTGTTCTCTCGGATTTAGCATTCAGGCAGACTATTGTGTTATTTTTCCAGGCCTGCTTTAGACTCCTGCTTACACTGATGCCATCCCAGCCCCATTCCTGGAGCACAGAGTCAACCTGGCACAGGGCACTGTGCAGAGGGATCTGCTGTACCAAGCCTGATGTCAGACACCTGATTCCTCCATGGAGCTGGGTTTCACACTCCCAGGCAAGGCTCTAGTGAATCCCAAACCTTTCTTTCTTTCTTTTGCCAGCTGCTATAAGGAAAACCTAAGAAAGCAAGTACTTTCCCCATGGGAATCCACGGGATGTGTTATAGGAAAGTCTGACCTCTTCAAATTACTCATGCAGAGCACAACACACTTTGCATCAATACCACCAGAAAACCACACACCCAACCTGAGCTTACTTAAAGCCTTCACCCAAAAGATGGCACCAGATGCGAACAGGAAATATAAAACCCCTCCAAGAGAAATGGTAACTTTCTCCCAGCGCTTGATACTACTTTGTATCAGGCTGTTCCCTTTCCTCTTGGGAATTCATGGCTTGGACACAGGTGTACTTCCACTCTGCCAAGCCCCTGCCCTGCACCTGCATGAGCAGCAGAAACACAAGGGAGGAGGCAGCAGCCAAGCAGGTACATGGATCTGGAAGTCACACTGGAAAAGGGAGAAACACAAGAGAGATGTGCATTTCACGCTCTCCCTTTAAAAAGGTTGATCTCGCAGGAAAATTGCTTTAAATAGCTCAAGTGAACAAGGCTCTATAAATATTTACTACTGAAACACGCTTGCCTCTGGGCTTTGTGTGGGTCTTTGTTTCAGAGAAAAGGAGATGAGTTTGGAGTTGCACGCTCACCAGGTGCCTCTGCCCTAACGCCTAGGTGGAGGCCAGAAGGGCACCTCCCCTTAAAAAGGCAGGTTTGAGGAAAACCTAAGATTAGCATGTGCCTTTTTTCCTCCTTTAGCCTTCCAAGGTGATCCTCACTTAGCACTGGGGTGAAGGTGATTCTGGCTCCCGGGGTAATGCCAGAGCCAACAGTACATTTTAGGTTATCGGTCCCAATGAACTGTCCTCCTCCAAGGATGCTCCAATGATCCAAGCCCCAACTAATGATTCCTGCACCTACACAAACATCACAAAGGTACAGCCAGGACTCATCCCACATTAACCAAGCCATCAGCAGGTTTTCCTGAGACCTTCCCCAAAAGCAGTCAGCACCATAACCAGTCTGCATCCGCAGCATCTTTAAGAAGAACATGATTTATTCACAAATCTGGGGCAGAAGACATTCCAGGTGATGCTCAAAAATCTCTTTCCAAAGGAAAAAAAAAATTAAAAAGTAGTAAAAATAAATCAATGTGCTCAAGTGAAACATAAAGTAGTAAAAATAAATCAATGTGCTCAAGTGAAACCTTGATACAGTTTCCAGACAAGCCTGCTTTCCTTACGGAGAGACTCTCCCTGTCACTTGAAGTCATTTCCGGTTTGCATGAGTCAGATTGGACAAAGATGCTTTTGCCACCTCATTTCTTGCATGAATGTTTCTGCTTGTGGGAGCTCAGAATCCAGCTCACTCTGTTAGTCCACCCACAAAAAAAACCCCAGTGCACATTATTTTAAGTTCATTAAAACTCAGTTCCCCCAGCTTACAGAACACGCTGTATAATGCAACCTTGGCTTTTTTCCTCCTTTTTAAAATCAAATTTGGTTTCCTTTATTTATAATTTAAAAGAAGATAACCAACTTGGTTGCAAAGTGATACAAAAGGTCAATAGGCAAAACTGCGAGGTGTACGGTGATCATGAACCAAGGCCAAGCCTTTACTCAATGCATGATATAAATAAGAAATAAGATAAACTGAGTGGACTTTTGTTACCTGACTAATGCTGCAATTCAGTGGATTGTTCTTTTATCTACAGACATAATTAAGCCAGAGTTGCTGCATTCTGCAACTTTGATGGCATCTGAGCATTTATAAGATGGCTGAAGGTGAGATGGGCCTAGTCTGTTGAAGCCCTACAGAAATGCTCTGCTCGACTGGGAAATTTTAAGATTGGCTCAGAAGCCACCGGAAAGACTGACTGTGCCACCACAGGGCCTCACCCAGCCAGCCTGGTGATGGACTTTGATTTGTGATTGCCAATAAAGTAGCTGAAGCCACAACACCACAAACGTCTAACTGAAAATGTTGGATTTTCTCCCAAACACCCCCAGCCTCCCCTGTTTGCTCACAGGTCATCAGCTCTGCTGAACGCAGAAGGTCTTGGGCTCTTAAAATGTCTCCCTAAATGTTTGTAGGTTTAGTGTCACACTGACCACTGGCTGCTGAGAAGAGGGGAGAGCACAGGGCCGGAATGAGAACACAAAGAATACATATCAAATATTTAACTTGTTGAGATTTCACAGTGAACTAGAGTAACCAGCTGTGAAGGGCTGGCTGTGCTGCATGGCACCAGAGAGGGACCTTGGGAGAAAGGGATGCAGGGCTCTGAAAGCAAGGAGCCGACAGATTTAAAGACACGCCACGATTAGAAAACAGGCAAACACCAAGAGTATCCACCCAGGAATTTGTAACCCGTGTTGTGACAATCCTTCCTTACTACCCAGGGAATGATCAAAGCCACAATCACCCAGTGTGCAGCTGGTCTTAAATGCATGTTCTCACTGCCACAAAGGTAGATAAGCACCTAGGAACACTTTAGAGTGGGTCAATGGACTGCAAATCCTTTACCAAGGTGTGTTTGCAAAAGGAAAACATTAAGGATGAATCTGTGGTGAAGCTTCTCAGCAGCAAGGACCCCAGGAGCTGTGACTAAGCAGAGATGGGTAAATTTGGTTTTAAACTTTATCAGCAGTTCAGACAACGCTGTGGATGCCAAGAACACCACAGCAGTTGTGAATTTTTGTGAGAACATAAACTGTGCATGAGAGCCCTGTCCCTTCTGGCCAGGCTCTCCAGGAGGGGTCCAGTCAGGGTGTCCCCTCCTCTGAGCCCTCTTGCAGGGCTGGCAGAGCCTGGCTGGGTGTCACTGGGGCTTCTCCTGCCACAGTCCCCTGGCACACCTTTGGGGACATACCAGCATGTTTTCTGTCACATAAACTAGCTGCCACCTTACTGGTGTATGTGCAAGACACAAGCTGCTGAAAGGTCCCTCTCTCTCTCTCCCTCCAAAGGGCCTGTGCCAACCTTCCAGCTGGCTTTAAAAAGGAAAAAACAATCAATCTGCGCTGCACACAGCGCAGAGGCTGCCCCTCTGCCTGTGCCACAGACCTTGGAACTGGAGCCCCTCTGTGCTCTGCTAAGCCCATCCTAAGGCCACTAGTGCACAAATTCATTTATCCTAAATGCCAGCAATGCCCAAGTAGTGCCCAAAGGCGACTTGTTTATTCTACCAAGTCCCTGGGTGTCACAGATGTTACCAGACTCCTCTTCCAAGATGTTACTAGCCCTTTTCCAAGATGATCCATGCCGTTCCAAGTCATGACTGACATGGCTGAGGCATAGAAAGCCTTGCCCCTGTGTGTGCAGGCACCACCTGGGGCTGCCCAGATCCTCCTGAAAGCTGGAACCCCTGTGGGGGGAGAGCAGCCAGTGGACAGACACCCCCAACCCTGCTGAGTATGAAGAAAAGGCAGAAGCAGCAACATGCAGATAAGTCCCATCCTCAACAAGCCCAAGAGAATAAAGGAGGGAAGAGAAGTGCTGAAAGGTCACAAAATTGAGGCAAAAAGGTGGGCATAATAGCTCCAGGGCTGCTGGCAGATCAGCTACAGAATAAGAATGTCATCTCCACTTTCAGTCCTCAGCATGCAAAAACCTCACCCCAAAACCAAGGCAAAGCCCACAGACCATCTCCACAAGCAAATCACACTCACACATGGGGCTCACAGCAGGAATTTGGACCGCATGGACATTGGCAGAGGAGCTCCGAGCAGCCCTGAACCGACACCCTCCCGGTGAGGTTATTTCAGGCGAAACAGCTCCCCACCCACAGCGTGTTACCCACAGGCAGAGCTTCCAGCAAAGCCTCTCCAGTGCCCAGCTTCGGGGGTGTACTGGAAGCATTACACAAGGTGAGGCCCAGAGTGCCAGAGCTACCCTAGAGCAGCTCCACAGCACGATCCTGACACACAGCCAGGGCCAGACAAACTCACTGGCTTCTCCACAGGCTCTCCCTCACACCAAAGTGGGCACTGACCTCCTGGGACCCATTTTCTGGCAGAACCATACACCACAAGACAACAGTGACTACACCCCCAACACCACATTCACTGCTCCCTCTCACTACACCCCAGATCCTGCACCTTTTTGTTTAGGAACCACTTATGGCGGGGATAGTCATGAAACGTCACCCACAGTGACTGAGGCCAGTGACCAAGCTGCTCCAAGAGCAGAATACAAAGCCAGGAAACAATGTAAATGTAGTTTAAAATGTCATATTTTGGGGTTTTGTTGTTTTGGGTTTTTTCCCAAGCCCTCACCAGCCTGTGAGCAAAAGGGCAGCATTCACCTATCAGAAATTGCTTGTTTGTGGGCAAAAGCTGACAGAGGAAGACTTGCTGCTTCACTTCCAGTCAAACAAGGCAGACGGCATGGAAATCACAAGCGGCCAGGAGCTGCTGAAAGCATGTTCAGAGCAAACAGGTTTAACCAAATGTACTAATCCAACACCAAACCCACTCCCAGGCGGAAGGCAGCTGCTGGGGCCAGCACCCAGGTCATGCGTGCACCCACAGATGCAGGTTTGAGATCCTCTCATTCCATGAGTACTTTAAAAACAAGCAACAACATCTGTAAGAAGATACCACAGGCACATTATTTTCCACCCCAGCTCCTACTATGCACTTACAGGAGTAGCTATTGTCTCTGTCATCTGTAAGGGATACTAAATTGTTCAGAAAAAATGTGGTATGAGGGCATCAACAAAACAGATTATAAAAGGGAATTCAAGCTATTCAAATAACAACTGATGAAGTCACCCAACCTTAAAAAGTGTGTACAGCAGCACATTAACAGCAGCAATTTAACTAGTCAGCTCAGAGCTGTGAGCCACGGGAAAAATCCCTTCCAAATAACACATGAGCTCATCAGTTTGAGTCATGCATTTAATTACCTACTCTTTACACAGAGAAACAAATTATCATCACCAACAACAGGGGTCAACCACACACAGGTGGATTCATCCCAGGTTTGCACCTCTCAGTGTTGCAGTTTACCTCACAGTGTTACTACTTTGTTTTGAGCAGTGTGATAGAAGTTCTACAACAGCATCACTGCAAAACAGCCCGGTTCCTGCCTGCAGAGCTGGGACTGAAGGTCAGCAAGCACGTGGTTTTACCTCTGTGATCCTGTCCTGCACTATAATTGAGCTTTGGGAACAGGATCAAGAGGTCTCAGTTGTCACTGGACATGCAGGAGACCAGCACTGCTCTCACCCCCTGCTCCCGCCTTCATCACCTCCTGCTCACGGCAGCTCACACAAACCCACCCTCACTGCGCCACTCCCTGGGAGGCAACAAGAGCTTCCCATCATTTTGGTGTGCAGCAGATGAGCAGGAGCTGGCTTGGGCAGGAGCTGAGCCCCACGCAGAGCCCACGGCCTCGCACATGGCTCCACGAGCTCTGCCAGCCCGGGGAGCTGCTGCGGCGCTTGGCAGCTCTGTGAGACATCCAGCGAGCTGCCAAGCACCTCGTACTGACACACATGTAGAAACAGAGAGAGAACAAACGCCTTTCAATTATCTGTAGTTACCCAGATTTGTAGATTTTCTCCTGAAAAACATACTCCATCTTCCATTCATAGACGTCTCATTTCAACTGAGAGGGATTTCCATTTAGCCTGGAAGCCTTTCACAGGAAGTCTGCTCACATCAGTTCCGAAGCATCTTCATCTCCAGCTGAGAGGGCTTGGAGGTGGGGATCTCCAGCAAATAATTGCTTGTTTGGTTTTGTAAGCAGCCAAAAGCAAAACACTGATTTGGAGACCTCAGGGAAGCCTGGATTTGCAGATTTCACTTGTCCACTGCCTGCTCCAAGCCCAGCAGCATTTCAGCAGCTACGTGGTCCTCACACAGACGAACTCTGTTCTGGGCACACTTAAGGGGGACAATTGCATCAGAAAATGGCATTTGAAGCCAGGAGCAAATCTGTTCAGAAAGCTCCAACAATTTCAGTGGACACCCGGGAAATCCCAGAAACAGTCCAAAGCCAGCCCAGAATCAGGGATGTGAAGTAGATTTGTGCTTTAGAAGAAAATCAAGAATGATTTTATGCACAGAAGCGACAACAAACAAAAGAGTTTCTTCATGCCTTGCAGTTCAGATCTCCATAAAAACTACACAGCTGCACACAGAAACAAAGGCAGCCTGTGAGGGAAACCAGAGGGCACCATAACAGTCTGCATTGTTGCTGGATGACAGTACAAACATCAAGATATGCTCGGAGACAAAAAAAAAAATTCCCAACACTCAAAAAAATCCAAGTATTTGTCCAAAATACTTTCAATATCCTATCCCTCCATAGTTACATTTCTGTGGACACTGTCCAGGAAAATGCTACTCTGCAGCATCAGACCCTGGTGGCATCCCCACACCATGCAGGGGCAGCCTACATGGTGCATGCCAGGCTCAGGCATACACCTGCCCAAGGATCCTGCAGAGGCTGCCTCTGATCCCTGGGATCCCCATCCACACCCCAGCTGGCATCTCCAGGTTTTGCCAGCAACAAAACAGCATCTCCAGACCGATGCTCCACACCCAGAGAGAGCTGCAGCCCTTCAGCTGGGTGTAGACAGGTTAAGCAGACACTTGCAGAGTTCCCAGAACAGCTACAGAGATTCCACTCCCCAGGAATTTCTCTGGCTCCCGAGTTTGGTCTCACTGCACCAACCACAAGCCCTGTGCCAGGAAAGGGCTGCTCGACACTGGAAGCACCAGGATGGCTGCTAACACTGTCTTCACCTTTCCATGGGCGGTTTCCAGTGACAACAAACCTCCAGGGACCTCACTTACAGTGCATGGCAGGTGTGCTCAGTGCACCCTCCTTGTCCTTAAAGGATGAAGTGGCCCTGTTGGCACAGCAAGTACCTCACTACACACCTGTACAAACTCTGCTGCCTCGCAGCAGCTCTCACCAGCCTGAAAACAGGTTTTCAAAGCCCAAAGTGGAGCCTCCCAGGTCCCCTCCTGACCTACAGGACAGAGACCTCGCTCCAGCTACCCCGGCAGCCTCTCTGGAGCATAACTTTTGTTGCCACCAGGGAAAAGCCAGCATTTGACATTTTTAAAATAAAAGAACATATTGAATTTCAGCCTTCTAATACAGGTGAGCCCTACAAGAACACAAGTGTGTCTCAACCCACAGGTGTTCCCCAGCAAACACATTTGCTGGCAGGGCAGGCAGCACAGGTAAGGCCCTCAGGTAAGATCTACCCTGCAGAGTTTCATCTCCTTGTGCCACAGCACAAGCCTGCAGTTTCCTGGATGGATTTTGCCACCAAGTTACTCAGGCAGTTTGACAATGTAAGCAAAATAACAACTCTTGGGACAAGAGAAGGTTTAATATTAAGTAAACAATGGGCAAAATGAGGGAGGGGGTGTTGGGTGTTGTTGCATTTTCTGTTTGTTCTTTGTTTGTTTGGGGTTTTTTCCATCTAGTTCTGTCTCCAGTGCACTGGGCCTCCACTCCAGAACCATGGGCAGAAGGCCTGTCACAGGTGCTGTTACAGCTAGTACCAAAGAAACACGGCAGGGTAATTTCTGTGTCCAGGACTGAGCAGGGGCAATCACCAGCACAGAGAGGCAAGTGGTACAATAAAGCCCCCAAGTGGGCCCAGGAACTCAGAAGCTGGGCTGGGAACAAGTTAAAATCCTTAAAAAAAGAAATTTTTTAAAAACTCTGCATTTTATTTAAAAGGTTACCCAAAGATGCTCAGGACCTTCTGTTAAACTGCCATTTGTACTTAAATGTACAAGCCTTTTAGCGTCCCCCTTCTGCCTGTCTCCTCCTTAACCACTGATGGTTTAAGCAGCAAATATTACGTTTGAATTGCATGAGGACTTTTGTCCCAATTTGATGCCTGATACTGCACAGAACATACAGGACATTAAGAATTTCACGTGTTATATTTATAGGAGAACAGGTGTCAAAGTTTTAAAATTATCTAGCAACATCTAGAATGGGCTGATGGAAATGAAACAAAGACACGGTAAAAAAGAGGAAGAAAATCTAAAAAGCTGTGGCTACGTAAAAATACTTTCAGCAGACAGAAGCTCTATAGGAACAAACAATCTCTGAGGAACAAACAATCTCCAAGCTATGTTGCAAACTTATTATTTACTACAACTTTTGCAGAAGCAAACAGACTCTTTGATGGAGGTTTCTTGCCTTGAGCCACCACCCTCTGTGCCCCAGGGTAATTTTCCTTCAGATGAGTCTCACCTTACAGCAAAGCCTTTAGCAAAACAAAGCTGAAGGTTTTCACATTGGAGCTTCCTTCCTCCTCCAGTGCCTGCAATCACACAGGAATTGATATGACATAATGCTCCTGTAGAGCTTGAGCTGGAGTGCCAGGGGACAGCAAGGGGCAAAGGGAAAGAAAACCAGATTTGAACCAGCAAGGTTATAAAACCACAGCTCAAAGCCTCAGCTCAGAGCGTAGCTATTCTCAAGTGCAATTGAAAGATGATTTGCTGTTCTGAGAGAGCAAGGCTGCAGAGGAAAACATGCCAGGGAACAGCTGGAAACAAAAGCTGAAGGAGGAGGAGGAGACCATTTTCCATGGTTTTCCTATGCAGCTTAAATACCGAACCAACCAGAAACCCCCACACCAGGAGAGGTGTGGACAATGTTCGTGTGGAATCTGGAGAAAACAAAACCAGTTATTAGAAGAACATTCCACCCATTTCAGCTTTGTACTACTCGACTCGCATCACCTTTGTGCACTCAGGGTTCTGGAACACGTTAACAGCCATAAAAACACAGCTTTTTGGAGGGATTAGAGGTGGTGAGAACTCTGCAGTGCAATCTAGAACTTCGCAGAGTAGGTCCTCAGCTTTATAAAACCCCAACAAAAATACAACCTTCCTCAAAAGTTCTGCACACATAACAACCTACACTGTTGTGCACCCCTAATCCTGACTAGAGAGTCACCAAACCTGCCAGGCACTCGGTTTGGGGGTTGGGTTTTGGCTTGATGGGGATTTTTTTGTTTGTTGGCTTTGTTTTGGGATTTAAGTTTAAACCGCAGCTGGTTAGTCCCACAACAAGCAGAGCTGGAGGTTCAGCATTGTATCTATTTTTCACACAAAGGTTATGTAGTAAACAGTGGAGAAATAAGAGATGCTGGAGCTGTTTCTGAGTTGCCTCCTCTGATGAGATCAGCTTTGCATCTCTGATGACAGGGAAGTGAACATCCCTGAAGGACGCTGATGCAAGTGCTGGCAGATAGCGGGAATTGCTGCAACAGCCACTCTGCACTCTGCAAGCCATCCAAAGAGGTTTCCAGCAGCACAACCAGCACAGTCCAGCTCAAACACTTCCCGCACATCAGTTGTGCAGCCACTACAGGAACTTGATGGCTGGGCTGCACTTGGAACACTTTGCCTCAATCTTCCTTGCATCAGAATGCTGAAGCCTCAAACTAAAACATTATTCCAAGAATACAGAAAACAAAGAGCAGTTTCCACTGGTGTGCAGCAGCTGAAGCACTGGGGCAGCCCGGCCAGCTCGTGTCTACCATTGACAGGGACAGCGCTGCTCCAGCACAGCAGGACACGCCTGGTGGGACCGGGCCAGGTGAGGAGGAGGAGGCAGCAAAGGAGCACCACAATCAAGGCTTCCCTCCCTGCTGATGCCAAAGAGAGCCCTGACAGTGTGGCAGCACCAGGATGAGCACTCAGCTGCCATCTGAAGCCTGGACTCAACACCTGCAGCTCTCTTGTCTATGCCCATAAGGTGCCACTACATGGGTGCCGGCACTGTCTGAGGTTTTACTGCACATGGGGTCACCCAGCAATTCTTGTCGGCTCAGGAGAGTGAGCCAGTATCCAGAGAGGCCCTGTGCTTACACGAGTCCAAGTTCAGAGCAGAACTGCTCAGCCACACACTTTTTAAGGCTTTGAAAAGTGAACCAGTGCAGCAGGACCTCCAGCCAAACACGGCAGCAACACAGAGGCCGCAGATCAGAAACAAGAGATCATCTCCATGGTCAGTCTTGGAAACTCAGCAGGCAAGGAGCAGAAGCACTGGGAAACATCTCTTCACATGCCCTCCATGGCAGCGAGGAGGATGAGACAAAGTCTCTTCACTCCCTCCCTGTGCACGCTGCTGTGGGACAGGTGATCTCCTGGTTGGCACGGAACTACCAGGGGAGTTTTTGGTTGCACACTGGACCTGAGGGGTCACAGGGAAAGGAACTGCTGTAAAGGAAGACTGGAAAGGGACATCTTAGGGATCTCCAGATCAGAGAGCTGCAGAAAAACAACCAGAGGGAAAAGACATCCAAAGCTATGGATCACTCAAATAAACAACCTGGTAATTAACAGCAGTCCCCAGGCAAACAGTGGCGGCTGGAGGGGACCAACCACCTCCGAGGACTGGGCAGTGTCTTCAGCTGCCTCTCCCATTCCTCTCAGCCAGGGAAAGGGCAGGAAGCTGCACTGCCCCAGCCCTTGCTCCTGCATGGAACCCCAGCCCTGGTGGGCTTGCTGCTGCCCAGGAGCTCAATTCCTGCACTTCTGCTATGGGGGAAGAGCTCCTGGGAAAGATCCAGTGCTCACCTGAACCATAAAACATGTCGGTACCTATTGCACTGAGCACTTCAGGTGCCGTTTCCCTAACACTGCCCTGGGTCTGGGTAGCAGTGGGGTACCAGAGCACCTAAGGATGGTGTTCCAATAAAGGTGCTAAAACCCAGCCAAAGGACAGGGTTGAAAGAAGGTGCTGGGGCTCAGTGCATTAGGGCTGGCGTCAGCACCAACCCTGTGCAGGGCAGGGCTCTCATTTCAGCTTTCGTGTGCTCATTGCAAGATCAGAGTGAGGACATTGGCTGCATCCTCATCACTTTCTTAATACAAGCTGAGGACGGGGAAAATAAAAATAAAAATCCACCCCCTTTCCAGTCAAAGCCATCTGCTCCAAAACACGCTCTACTCTCTCCCTAACACACATTTCTGCTTTCCTGTGGGAACAGCAGCAGGTGAGGGGGAAGGCAGCCGCATAAAAAGCCCTCCATCATGTGAGGAGGGTGCACATCACTCTCAAGTCTGTGTGGTGAGCCCAGCCCTGGCCCTGTTCCTGGGGCACCGTCACTGTCTCATACAGCAGCGCTGGCCCTCGTGCCTGCCGAGCACTCAGCGCTGCCCTGACTCACCTGGGGCTCAGGGCTGGCTGCTCCAGCAAGCCAACAAACCAGCTGGGTGAGATCATTTCAGCACATGAATAACCAGCTACTCAAGAGTGGATGTGTGACATGGTGGTGACAAAGCCACAGGTCCCTCAGGTGAGGAGCAGCCTCGTGCCCCTTGTGCCAGGCACACACACCACCCCTACTTTCACTTGCAGCTCCATCACATCTCATGTCCCAAACCACTCTGTGACCACTGACATTTCTGTGCTGCTTCAGTACTTGGGGATGGATGAGGACAGACCCCAAGTGAGCTGTTTAAAGACCAAACTGAAAAGTGATCTGTGCAGTGGTCTCATATCCACAAGTAAAGCAGTTTCACTCCGAGTCTGGTGTAACCCCATGGCTCACAGCACAGGGGCCAGAGCAGCCCTCCTTGCACCTGGGGAAAAGGAGCCAGTGCTGGCAGCAGAGACCATTCAGGGAAAATGCAGGATTTTTGGTTCCCAGGCGAGATCCTCCAGCTGTCCAGAGCAGCAGCGAGGCTCAAAGAATAGCATCCTGCCTCCACAACTACAGATTTGGGAAAGGAAGGGTGAAAGCTCAGAAGAAGGACAGCTCCGGAAGCCCAAAAGAGCGCTAATGTTTTCACTATTAAAACACTACTAGGAAGGCTTAATTCAGGATCTTCTGTGGATGGCCAAGAAAAAGCAAAAGCTAAGTCCAAATCAGTTACAATATCCAGCCACAGGAAAAAACCAACAGTCCCTGTTCTTCACAGGGAGTGTGCTTGGCTGATGCTCCTGGAGACTGATACACGCCATAGCTCCAGCATGAACCTAGTAAGAAACACACAAGTGACAACTGGACCTCAAATTCCTCCTTGAAATGCCACCTTTATGTCCCTAAAAGTTCCATACTCAGTGCCCTCACAGCTTGGTGCAGCACTGGTCAGGGCATTGCTCACACCTCCTCCTGCAAGAGGAGTAACAACCACCTCTGCTCTCACAGAGCAGGTTAATTTTGCCAGCAAGTTAAAGAAAGGACATGGCTGAGGCCTTCCTATGCACCACAGGAAATGCAGAGGCTAATTTAAGATGTGCCCGATTTAGAAAGAGGTGCCAAGCTCCAAGGCTGTGCTGAGAAGTGACACTTCTGTTCAGGGATCCTGAAAAAGGATGGACAGAAGCATCTACGGTGCTGTATGACAGACACAGCTCCTGCTGCATCCAGGGCTCCTGGATACCGGACACAGGCAGGCAGAGGCTGCTTACAGCACCTAAAAGCCAACAAAAAAAGGGCTCTTCATCTCTCATTCGTGTGCTGATCCAACACCCAGATGCCCACAGAGAAGAGAGGAATCCCTCAATCCCTTTTCTACAGGCTGGGTAAGAGCAGCAAAAATACAGAGCTACATTTACAGAGCTCCACTTGTAAGGCTGTGCCTTCCCTGAGCTGGAAGGACAATCCATTTCATGCTGCACCACAAACCCTGGCTGCTTACAACTGTTTCCACACAACAGAGCAAAAGCAGCAGACCCCAGCCAGACAGAGAAGGCAAATGGCTCTCTCCCCTCCCTGCCAAGGTCAGGGACCTGAGCTCCATACGAGATGTCCCCACCATAAGAGCAGCCTAAAGTACACACCTGCACAGGCAAGTTGAGCTTTCTGGACTGACCAAAACAGTGGTAGATGATACAACCCTCATTTTACATTGAGATGTAGGATCTGGGAGGAGATGAGGAAGAGGACAACATGCTTACAAGCAGATTTACAAACAGAACCTCCACATAGCATTCCAGCATTGCTGCTCTGGGATGGCATTAGGTACATGTCAAAGAGGATGCCAGGCTCAAGCTGTTCCCAAAATACAAGAGCCTTTGCTCAGGGGATAGTCTCTGTCAGGGCAGGGGAGCAGCACACCCTGTCAGCACGTCCCAGCTGTGCCAGAGACACAGGGAGTTCCACTGCCAAGGCTGGCAGCAGCATCAGCAGGATCAAATTCACTTGGATATCAAAGCCGCTCCAGCTGATTATCTTAAAGGTGCATCACTTCCCAGAATCAACAGAAGCAGAGACCATCAGAGCATATATTACTGTGAAACAACAATATGTGACCTAATTCTCTAATTAGGAATGGGCTCAATTGCCCATAGAGGACAAGGGAAGGTTCTGAAATTATTTACTGAGATTTCTTTTTCCAACAAAAAGATGCTGGTATTTAGTTGCTACAAAACAGTGGGTTCTGAGACAAAGGGTCTACAGCCATAGCCAAAATCCCTGTTCTTTGGGTTTCATGCCTATACCAAAGACCCCACTTTACTCGCTCCTTAGTCCTACCCTGTCAGCTTCAAGCTCACTTCAGTCAGGACACAACTCCAGCTGTAACACTTCACTTAAAACAACCACCCCGTTACATTCTGCATAGCAAACCCCACAGAGCAGTTCCACAGCTCCCAGATGAGGCAGGTTCTCCAGAAACACAAACTCTCTTCAGGGAAGCTCTAAAGCACCCAGCACCTCCTTGAAGGCAAAACACAGCAGCCCAGCCAGACACCCGAGGAGATGAACGATACCAAAGCCTTCTCCTTCCCGAAGTGCTGGTCCCATTTCACAGGCAGCTCCACTTCTGAGTCACCATGTCCCCGTAAATCTCCGTGGAGCAAGTGCTCACTTGCACCAGCTCCTGGGGAGCTGCTGGCGGCTCCAAGGACCGAGCGTGGTCAGAGCCACACTGCTCTGCAAGCTCCGAATTTGGCCAGCACGGAGCACCAAGGAGTTCCCGACTCCCTCGGGTTCCTGATACAGGCAAAACTCGGCACCACCTGCTCCTGCCCTGGGCTGCAGTGATGATGCAGGGTCTGAGCCCTTGGGGAGGGTATTGTGCACGGAGGAGGGGGAAGGATTACAGATTGAAACCCACAGCAGGACCCGCACCCCGCCAGGCCGTGCTACACTGTAGCTGCAGGAAATGCACCGCGCCACTCCTTGGCTCTTAATTACGGTCTTGTGATACCGTAGTTAATGGTCTGTCAGGGGCTCCATTACGAACCGCGACGCTGGCAGGAGGTGGATCAGCCAACCCGGCCGCTCCCGGTACAGCCGCCGAGCCAGAGCGGCTCCGGGGTGGGAATCAGGCTCTAGTTCTTTTGTTACAGCCCCTGCTTCCTCTAGGAACGGCTCGGTCCTTGTGGCAGCCGGGGAGAAGGAGGGCAGCCCTGCCCCGCGAGCGGCACCGCTGGGGAAGGGTCCGGCCGCGCATCCAGGGATTACATCAGACACCCACATTCTCCTCTAGATTTGGGGCATTTCAAGGAGCTGAGGAGGCCTTTGAGCTGCCTGCCACGCGCTGCTCTCCCAGTTAATGGAAAAAAA
>VZRR01009773.1:0-18493 GCA_013398015.1 Oreocharis arfaki
CCCAGCTGTCCCTCCTTCCCGCCCCGCCCCGGGCCGCCCCTCCCGCCGCATGCGCGGAGCGGGGCCCGCACTAGGCCGCGGTGCTGCCCGTTGTCGCTCCCGCCGCCGCAGGGCCGCGCTCCGCTCTCCGCCCGCCGCCCCCCGCCCGCCGCCGCGATGATGATGATGGCGCTGAGCAAGACCTTCGGGCAGAAGCCCGTCAAGTTCCAGCTGGAGGAGGACGGCGAGTTCTACATGATCGGCTCCGAGGTGCGGCCCGGGCGGGAGCCGGGCCCGGGCCGGGGGATACGGGGGGCCGGGCCGGGCGGCGGGGAATGCGGGAGGCTGCCCTCAGGGCGGGGAAGGGGCGGAGGAGAGCCCTGGCGTGGGGGAGAGGCCTTCCGGCCCCGCGGGTCCTCTCTGCCCCCCAGTGGGTGCTGCCCGGGGGCTTCGGCCGTGCTGGGGGAACTGGGGGGACCGGCGCTCCCAATAAGGGCGGCCCCTGGGACGCGCACGGGTACGTGAGGACCGGATCCTCGCCTGATCGCAGCCTGAGGCCCCGCTTCTGATCACCGAGAATTTCTGTACACAGTTGTTGAGGGGTTTGGAGTATTTCATGTGCTGCGAGGCAACGAATCCCACACCTGGGCCTTTGGGCTCAGGAACAGCACCAAAATCAGCCAGTGCAGCTCCTTCTGCCTTGTGCAGATGAGTTTGGTCAACAAACACTGGCGGGCAGAGTTTTAGCACCCCAGTGTCTGTGCTGGCACTGTGTTGTCCCTTGCTGAGAGGATGTTGAGCCTCCCTAAAGAAGAGCCTTATTCAAGCTAGAAACACTGTTCCTTTAGCACCAGGGAAACAGTTGAAAACAGGAAGAAGTGTTATAGCTCCCACCTTGATGCGAAAAAGGGAATACTGGATAAGTTTAACTGCCAGTTGTATAGGTTGAGCAGGAACTAAACACCCCTCACTCTCTCATGTGAACTGTCGAGTTTGAAAGAAAACTGTGACTGCAGTCAGCTGAACTGTGATATTGCCATACCAGGTACATGGAGAAGGAAGAGGGTTCTTTTTTATCTACCCTTGATTTCTGTCTGTTGATGAGCACTGTAGAGTGAAAGATACGGCTTAAAAACTTGAGATCAAAAAAGAGTCTTCTCAAACAAGAGAAGACTTGCTTGTTGTGTGGCAGCCTGCCAGTGTCCTATCAGTCTAAAAATTTGATTTCAGAGTCTAGAAATAGTTGTGTTGTTCAGCAAGGCCTTCAGCACAGGTGAGGATCTTATGCCAGGAAGAACAGAACTGCTTTACAGATGGTAAGTAAATCTGAAAGAGGACTATTGGCAGCAATCACACTTTTGATGTTCAAAGAGTTTAAAACAAAATACAAGTCTCTGGGTATTTGCTGTAGTCAAATAATGTCTAGATGACTCAGAGGTTCAAAGTAAAAATAATGTGTCAGAGAGCTGGGTATCTGGTTTAGTTTAATTCCAACTGAGCACTGCACACTGATGCGGAAACTGAAGTAAAAAAGGGGTAGGTTGTTCAAAAATACATGCAAATGAATGGAGTGTTTTCCTATTAAATTTCCTATTATCAACGGCTGGGAGGTTTTTTGTATCTAGTGAAATAAGATAGCACTAGTGAAATAAGTGCTGATAAAAATTTTGTTTTCTGTATTGCCAGAAAAATTGCAGTGCTGTTTGATGCCAAACATAGCACAAAAACCCAACTAAAACACCTTCTTAAGAGGTCTTTCTTATCATTAAAGACAGCTGAATTTCTTCCAGCTTCTGTTAAAAATCTCCTAAATGGAATACCAGGCCACATCTCCACTTCTCTTCTTGTAGGTGGGAAACTACTTGCGCATGTTTCGGGGTTCCCTGTACAAGAGATACCCCTCACTCTGGAGGCGACTGGCCACTGTGGAAGAAAGGAAGAAGATAGTGGCCTCTTCACATGGTGAGAAGATGAGTAAACATTCCCAGTAATGTTTATCGAAAAATTTGCCTTGAAAAACTGATCCTGGCGATTCAGAAGCTTGTGCACCTTGAGGGCTATGTGAATCACTTCAGATTGCCCCAGTGGTGGAGCACCCTGCAACGGTGGCACTGGTGGCTCCTGGCTCAGCCTGGCAACAAATACTACCTGATCAAAAACGTTCTGAAATGGAAACATCCATCATGGAATTGCTGGGGTTGGCAACATTCATCACAAAGCAAAAGCCACATCTCCAAATCAATACAGTATTTCAGAAGAGATTTTCATAGACTAAGTGGGATGCCCCTCATCCTTGTCTCTTTCGTCAAATAGGCAGGAGTGTTGCAAGGATGTCCCATTGAAGATGTGCATCTTTGCTTAACTTGGCTTCTTGCAGGGACTGGATGTTTGTGCCTGCCAGAATTTGTGGTGTGTTGCTACTGATGTGACTGCTACAGGGAGAATATTGATATTGTTTTTGTTGAGGGATTAATAGCAAGCAGTTAAATTTCTTAGCAATATGACTTCTTGTATGTTCTGTAGACTAAAGCATAATAAAAATAATGGTTTACTCTGGGCTTATGTCTCTTTCCTCCAAGTATCCTGCTGACCTCTTGCTTTCTTTTTTCCCCCAACAGAAAATCAGCGGTCTCACAGTCCCCGAAGATGTAAGTCTCATCTGCGTGTTATTCTTAGCTGTGCTAGAGGAAGAATGTCCACTGTGACCTTTGGTGCTATTACAATAATATTAATGTCTAATCCTCTTCCTCTGATCTCTCCCTGTGGTCGCCCTAATTGTGCCTCCCAATCCCATGCCTAACTCTTCTTTCTCAGAACCTTAGCAGGACTCTCTAATGCAGATGGTCTCTGTCATTCAGCAGGAGCTGTCCTGAGGTTTCTCCCCCTTTCTCAAGTCTTAACAGCTTTTCTATTGATCATTGCATCTCTGTTTCCAACCTTTAAGTCCACTGAGGGTTGATTGTTTTCTGGGCCTTGTAAATATCTACAAGAAGATGAAGCCCAAAGGACACTTGTATCTCTGTTTTAGTCGGTCCTGCAGTGACAGAGAGGGCTCTTCACTATGTAGCCTGTTAATGCTACAGTGCTATGTAGCCCTTTTCCATGTTAATTATGGGAATCTTTCCTGGTAATAGATCATGGCTATACAACATTAGCCACTAGCGTGACGCTGTTAAAGGCCTCTGAAGTGGAAGAGATCTTGGATGGAAACGATGAGAAGTACAAGGCAGTGTCTATCAGCACAGAACCTCCTACCTACCTCAGGTAACCAGCATCGGTGAGGGCCAGGCTCAGAACGGAGCTGCTTGGAAGATGTCAGCTTGGGCAGGAAGCACAAGGAGTTGCATAAGCCCAGGCCATTGTGCAGGGGTTGTTTGCCAGTCTGCATTAAGTCATTTGCACTGTTGGGCAAAGGGGGATCTCCAGAGTGTAAGGATTGGGTTACTGCCCACATAAAACAGGAAGAAAAATCTAAGTGTTTGATGATACAACTTCTTTTGCAATTACTGCATTCCATCTGTAACAGATGTTTTACAGAACACTCTGCACATACTGCCTTCTGGAGACCTCGCATTTCTCAGCAGTCCTTTTGTAAAGTATAGACAGAAAATCCAAATATGAATCTAGTATTTATAAAGGTGCACCTGGATTCATATCTGATGGATATTTGCGAGCTGGAGAATGGCCTTCCGAGGGGCTGGTGTGGAACATGAGTTCCTGGTGAAACAGTAATGTTGATGGTTCCAGAATAAAATAGCAGGAACTTGTAATAGGACTTTAAGATTACACCATTCCTTAAGTAGCAGCAGTGGTGCTGAGGGCCTGCAGGTTAACATTCAGTCTCCTTCAGAGAACAGAAGGCAAAGAGGAACAACCAGTGGGTGCCGACCCTGCCCAACAGCTCTCATCACCTGGATGCGGTGCCGTGCTCAACAACGATCAACAGGAATCGCATGGGCAGGGATAAGAAGAGAACATTCCCTCTGTGGTAAGACAGCTTCCTGCTTCCAGAAAGTGGAAACAGTTACCAAAATGACATGCTGCCAGGGTAGTACTGATGAGTACATGCAATGTTGTGATTCATCCCTAACTGACAAAAGACCTACAAGTCATTAACTTGGAGGTTCTTAGTTAACTTGTATGTCTTGAGGCTCTTCGTTACAGTAGCCATCCATGGCTCAGAGCAGAGGTGTTCGTTTTGTCAGGAAAATGGTTCATTCTTTTCCTGATGCGTTCCTTCTATTTCTTGCTGATTTGCTAAGCAGTTGTCATTTGAGGAGCCTGCAGACCCTCTTTGTGAAGGACAGGCTGCTTCTCACTGACATATACCAGTAACTTTGATCTAGTTTATTTAGTGGAAAATGCTGCTGAAGCCTATGACTAATGTTTTTTCCATTATAAAAGTTGAGGCAACCAAGATAAATGTAATCCTAGAAAGCTTCCTTGTTTTAGTTGCAGGAATGTGTTATGATAGATGTAATAAAAGGTGATGAACTGGTATTAGTTGCCATAGCCCTGTAAGCTTGCATTGAAGAGTCTGTCTGTAGACTGATTGGGGAGTTGGAGTGTGGGGATTGCTTCCAACAAATGTTGCCTTCCCTCTATGGATGCCAGATGTGTCATGTGCTCGTTGCATATACTGTGTTGTTGCTCCTCACTTTAGCTTTGATGACCATGACCCAGCAGTGATCCATGAGAATGCATCCCAGCCAGAGGTTCTGGTTCCAATCAGGCTTGATATGGAAATTGATGGGCAGAAACTCAGAGATGCATTTACGTGGAACATGAATGGTATGTAGCAAGGAGAGTTTGCTGAGGCTGGAGAGATAAAGTTGTGTCCTTCACCAAATGTCCTTCCCACTTAAAAGGGACTTAAAGCTCTCCTTCTTTGGACTGTATCTTGTGCTTGCATCTCTTAGCAAGTGCTCTGCCACTTCCATGGGTTGCAGTCATTCCTGGACACGTGTAGTCTGAAGAGTTTAACTGGCATATTTTCCTGAGCCAGTTCATCAGCTCAGTGGTGTGAGAGTACTCTGTTAGCTGAGGCTAATGGCTGTGGCTTCTGTGGCCACACTGTCTGGATACCATGGAGCAGGTAAAAAAGGCTGTAAGTCCCTGTATCAGTGTGTATGTCCTTACAGACCTGGTACAAAACACCCTTTTAAAAGCAAAAGATAATGCATTTGGGATTCTCTTTGTCACCTCACCCTGTGGGAGTAATTCTGTATATTCTGTAAGTGGCAGACATTAAGAAAATTTACAGTGTTCATTCTTGTTCTGTAACAGAAAAGCTAATGACCCCAGAAATGTTCTCTGAGATTCTTTGTGATGACCTGGATTTGAATCCTCTGACCTTTGTCCCTGCTATTGCATCTGCCATCCGACAGCAGATCGAGTCGTACCCAACTGACAGCATCCTAGAAGATCAGTCAGACCAACGAGTTATTATTAAGGTAATGCAGGAAGGCAGTAGAATGAGAGCAGAACTATTTGGGTTTCTCTGCTTATGTTATGGGGGACTAAAAGTACAAAGGCTTCCCTCAGAGCAAAGGAGCTCTTAATTCCACTCCTGCAACCAGATTCTGTTATGTCCTTTGTACTGAGAACAGAACCAAGGTGATAGATTATTAAACATCCACATGCCTAGCATCTGAGATGATGAAATAGTTCAGCATTGCCATCTTCCTTTGGAAGAGCTGAACCTTGGTGAGCAATGCTGAGTTGTCTTCATGCTAGCGGAATTAAGATTTCAGTTAAGGAACTCTGCAGATGAAACAGGAGTTACTGCTCTGTTCTCTTCAGCCTCTGCCTCCTCAGTTCAGTTACCTTGGACAAACCTTTGTGAATGTGGAAACAAATAACCTGTTTCTTCCCTTATCTCCAGCTGAACATCCATGTAGGAAATATCTCCCTTGTAGACCAGTTTGAGTGGGATATGTCAGAGAAGGAGAATTCACCAGAGAAGTTTGCCTTGAAGCTGTGCTCAGAGCTTGGCCTGGGCGGGGAGTTTGTCACTACTATTGCGTACAGCATCCGGGGACAGCTGAGCTGGCATCAGAAGACGTACGCCTTCAGGTACTGAGCTGCCATCTCCTTGTATGGCTCGGGGGTGTGTTTGTACTGCATGGGTATCTGCATCTTAGAACAGCTGACTTGATGCAGAAGGTTTTGTTTGAAATTAGTCCTTATGGCTTGCACCCATTCTGTTCATCTTAAGAATATTTTGTGCTTGTGCCTAAGTGTCTTTTCCTGTTGGGTCTAATACATTTCAGGACCAAATATTGATGAAATGTCAGCTTTTCCCGACACAATTAATTAACAGGGACAGTCCCTCTTCTAATGTAAGGTCATGATGAGCCCCAGATGCATTTTTTGTTTTGTTGGCTTTGCCTAACTTGGGCTATCCACTGTTTCAAGCTTTGGTTTTTTGAACTTGGACTGATGGAAACTGTACCTCTCTACCTCTCTACCCAGGCTGATGTTAGAGGTGGCTTGATCATAGGCCCTTCTCACAGCTGGAATGCAGCATTGTCAGGTTTGATTAGTCAGCTTCGTAATTTGTCTCCTAAATGGCTTCCAGTTGTGCTGTGCAGTGTTCTGTGGTGAGTTCCTGCACTGATGTTATCCACAGCACAGTGCTGAGTCTGCAGCTGTAACAATCCTTTAATGTACACTCTGAGGTTTTGTGACCTCGGGTCATGGTGACAGTCAAGGAAGTTTAAGAGTTCAGCAAATGCCGTATTTGCAGAGGAGGGAATGGTACTGTTGACACCAGTTTTGTAGGGGTCAATTCAAGGAAGCGGGATGACCCGCCTGAGCAGCAAAGGGAAACGTGCCTGGCCCTGTCCTACCTCAGGCAGAGGGCATGGAGTAGTTGGAGTGGGAGTAAGCAAAGAGGAGCTGGAGGCTGTGGGGAAGCTGGCTGCTGCCATGAGCTCTGGTCCTTCTTCCTGCTCCATCCACAGGTTTCCTGTCTGGTCAGCCTTCTGTGAGAAATAGACACTGATCTGTTCCGGCCCACTCTGCTCTTGCACTAGTCTCACTTTGCTTCATCTGGATGTAGCTTTTATCCTGCCAGTCTTCCACAGCAACTGCCTAGTTCTAAAGTGATCCGCAGAATGATTCATATTAGAAAATGGAAAGGGTCCCTTTAGCACATGTGAATTAAACTCTGAATTAAATTGTTAGATTGCGTGTCCATCCTGCTGATGTTCCTTGGAAGGTGGGAGGTGGCTTCTACCTTTCTCTCCACAACAGCTGACTGATATTTTCAGTTCTGGTTTGGGACCACATCCAACAGCAACAACAACAACAAAGCAGTAGGTGGGCATTCCTGAGAAGTGATGGGAACTTGCAGGGTGGTAGACTGCAGCACTGTCTGCATTGTGGCCTGCAGTAGCTGAGAGTGAAGTGTCTGTCCCTTCTTCCTGTGCTTCTCCATATATTGTGGATATCAAAGAAAGTAATCTGTGTATGTGTTGACTCTTGGGAGTGGGGTTCATTTTTCCCTTTGCTTCTGCTCAGTTGCTGGAACTTGCAGCAAGTAAAGTTTTAGTCAGTTTGTATTAATGCCAGCTTCACTATTCTCTCTAAAAGCATATATTGGGCCATGGTACTGAAGGGTGCTTCCTTGTAGGGGTAGTTCAAACAGGCAGATTTCAGGCCTTCTTTAGACTGTGGCAGTATTGTAAGAGGGAGAATAAAAAACCAAAAAAGGAACCCCAACAGAACAAAGTACATAGACATGAGCTGTTCAGAGAGAAAAAAAACATCTAATTGAAACCTTGTTTTTTCTGTCATAGTACAAACATGTCCTCCTCTTCCCTTTTTTCTTCCAGCAAAGGAGTACTTTTGAAACCTTACAGTGATTAATGATATTTGGGTTCTGTGGTTGGTTAGTTCCTGAATTTTCAAACCACAGGAGTGGTGGTTGCTCCATCATTCCATTGATGTAAGGAAAGGGTCTGCTTTCGATGTATCAAAAGAACCTTAATATCTCAAGGGACTGGAGGTTTGAGAAGTCATGTGCCTCTTAATCATCTGAGGGAGAGGTGAAACTGTCTTTTAGTTGATGAAAGCCAGGGCGCTTTTTTCAGCTGGCCTGCTCTGTGCAAAACAAGGAAAGCCTGAAGTCCAGTGGAAGGGCAGGACTGGAGGTAGACAGGTAACTGCTGCCTATGGGATTTTCAGGGGCAATGTATGCTATGTTGTTCCCTCCTGGGTACTGAGTGTTTCTGGTGGCAGCACACAGCACTTCATAGCCAGTTTTGCCTTTGAGACCTGAGTGATGGCACAGGTTCTCACACACCAAACCCACATGCCTGAGGAGTCACCTTTCCAAGAGATGGTGTTTCCTTGCTTTGTTGCCGTGCCTCTGCCAGAGGCCAGGACCCCAAGCAGGGGCAGTGCCTTGCTCTCCTGGGATGCCTGCAGCTGACAGTGCCTTTCAGCCATTCTGGCAGCAGCACTTTCCTCCTCATCAGGAAAAAAGAGGGGAGGAGGAGCTGTCTTACTGTAGAGCTTGGGAGATTAGGGAGGATTTTTCAGTTTCTGTCTGATTCTTTGCTAAAGAAATGTGGTATCGGAGTTGCCTTGCAATTAGGTTGTGCGTGAATCCAGCTTTCCATCCCACATTTAATTCAGTGTTAAGCATAGTAAATGAGGTAGAGATCATGCTATCAATAATAACCCCAGTTAATATCTAGCATTTGGCCTGGAATGTGTGGCATTCTAGGACTAAGATGAAATTCCTGGGTTTGAGTGTTGTTTAGTGGATGTCAGGAGTACTGGAAGTAAATTTGATTAAAGCTTCCTCCCCGGATCAGATACCAAAGGCTCTGGATTAATTTTTCATGGTAGCATTACTTTGAAGACTTGTTATTTTAGATTATTAGCTTTGATGCAGACGTTGTGTGTTCCCATGTTGATTAACATTTGTGTTCCTTCCTGGGGGAATGAGAGGGCTGCCTCTGAGTGCTGAAATCCTGTGTAGGGGTGCATGTCCCCGGGGAGGGGGCCGGATGTGTGTGCACACCTGTCCCAGGGCTCCTCTCTCTCACACACACACACACACACACTTCTGCAGCTCAGGCTGAGCCACTTTTGAGAATTCAAAGCAAACATTTACATTCCAAGGCTCCTCTATATTTATGCTGGGCTTCCGGCTCCACTGTCAATATTTGGGAAGCTACTCTTGGTCAATTCCTGTTGACTTTTACTGAAAAGCAGCTAGTGAAGCAGTAAATATTTTTGTGCATGTGATAATACAGCTGGTCAGAGCAGAGAAATCCCTGAGGAACAGATCTTGTGATCTGGGACACAGCCTGGTGTTTCATTGCTTGTTAGCCACAGCCTTTGGTTGCAACAGCCGGTCTGAAAAGACTGCTCTTTCCAGTATCGGGCTCCCAAGAAAGCCAGACTTTTGCCAGAGAGGAGCTGTCAGGGGTGTGCTAACTACAGTTAGTAAGTCAGAGCTGCAGAACAGCAAGGCTAGACAAGGAGCCCTGTGAACAGTCCCAGCTCCAGTGCTGCCCTGGAGAAGCACTCCCAGGACTAATGAACTGGGATGAGATGTGCTTTTTGGGGCTGAACCTTGCCAGCCAGATATGTAACAGCCTGTGTGGAAGAGAATTGTAGGTCCACTACAAATTCCTCTCCAGTGGTGGCTGGAGATGGGTGTAGCTGCTTTCCCAGAAACTTCAGGTTCCACAAGGTTGTAACCAGGAGCCTGTGGTGAACTTCAGGGAACCAGACTGTACTTACTAAGCAGAGTGAAGAAGAATTGCTGAAGCCTGAAAACACTGTAAATGGTGCTCTGTTGTCCTTGTGCTTGTGTCTGAGCTGGCAACCAGGGGAGTGCTCTGGGGCCACTGATGGATATTGCTTTGTTGCCCTGTGCCCTGCCCTGCAGCGAGAACCCTTTGCCGACTGTGGAGATTGCAATTCGCAACACGGGGGATGCTGACCAGTGGTGCCCTCTCCTGGAAACCCTCACAGATGCCGAGATGGAGAAGAAGATCAGAGACCAGGACAGAAACACAAGGTACTGCCACTACTTTAGACAGTTCTCTTGGCCTGTCCCTTGGCAGAAGTTACAAGCTTTGATGTTTGTCTTTCCCTGCTGAGAGCCAGCTGGCAGGATGTCAGACTTGCACACCACGGCAGAAACTTTACCTTCAGGGTATTAAACTGTTATCACCTTCCTCCACAAACATTGAAATGTCTACTTTAACCACCTCCTGCCTGAAGCAAAGTTTCCTTTTTGTTTTTTTAACCCTTTCTTTTCTTTTCCTTGGGCTCTTTGCTTGTCCAGGGGGATTGTTTGTATAGGAAGGAATGAATCAAACCTATTGGAGTTTCATGCACTGTCATGCTACCTAATCCTGCCACAAAGCTTCCTTTTATGTAGTGTAAAGTTCAGTTTGATGTAGTAATGGGCAAGCTCCCAGCTCTAGCCTGACTGATGCCAACCTGTTTGCCAGCACGAGAGCACTCTGTGGTTCCAGGAGAAGCTCTGCCCACCAGAGACCTGCTAAGTGATATTTGACAAGCAGTTGAGAGCTTGCACCTACTTGATGAAATTCTTCCTGGCAGATATAAATGAATGGCTAGTGTCTCTCCAAGAGATACATTGTGGAAACAGTAAATATACTGGCTCAGTTCTTTCCCAGGATGTTTTTTTTTACTGCTGATTAACAATAGCACAGTCATTCTGTATATCAGCTATGGCTGACTAAAGAGTTTACAGTAGCAGCTGTTAATCCAGGTTAACGAGCAAAAGTGCCCTGAAAGCTGTTAGTGGAAATAGTGTCTTAGCCTTATCAACAGGGGCATTCTCAGGTGACTGAGGAGTTCTGTCTATGAATAAACCTGTCTACAAATTTCACAGAACTGTGGCAGCCTCCCCAAAAGCATTGGTTTTGGTAAGATCTCACATGACTGTAACATGTACTTACTGTACCTCTCTCTCTCTCCATTAGGCGCATGAGACGTTTGGCCAATACTGCTCCAGCTTGGTAACCTTCCTGTTGTGACACTGGTGCTCTTCCTACAGACTTTATCCCTATTCCTCTCCCCAAATGGATCTAGGATTGGCAGGGGTCTTTCTGTCTCTGAAGGGGACACACATTCCACTTGCCACAAGTTCCCAGTACTGCTGACTTCTGCCCCCACCCCCTCCACCCAAATGCCACGTACCAAGAACGCTGCGGGAGCAGCGTGATCTAGCTGAGACCTGTGGCAGGTGTTGGAGCCCTTATATACCTGTGTGTGGACAGTGTAAAGATTCTTTTGTATAGGTGCAATGTGCACTATTAGGACAACTTTTTAAATAAAAGGAATGCATACAACTTAGGCTGAGTTCAGTAAGTTGAATGAACAGTGAATCTCACCATGTTTTGTGCTGTTCTGGTAACTGAGCAGTCCCAGGACCTAATAGTAATGCTTTTGGGTATAGTGCTGAACACTCAACATGCATTCAGTTTTCCTGGGTGCTTTACTTCAACAGGTAAACCAGCCTTTTGGTGCAGGGGAAGGTGAGAAAGAGACTTAAAACTAGAAGCAGCCACCAATTCTCTAAGGACTGGTCTGTTACCACACTTGGCACAGTCTGTAATGAACTCGGGGAGGTGTTCAACTGGTTTACTCAACAAGGTAGAACAGTTTAACTGAAATCACAGGCTTAAGAGTAATTTCTGTCAGATGTCAGCCTGGTATGTAGTGAACCCTGTTTTCTGTGAAGACTGCATCTGGAAAACAGCACAGTCTCTGAACTGGTACAGCAGGTAATGCCTCCAGTCACTGACACTGCAGCTTCTCTGCAGCCAGTGCCTTTGCTGTGGTCACTGTCAGCACACCACACTGCCAGTTACAGTGCACAGAGCACTCAAAGCAAACTGGGTGTCATGACTGCCCTTAGCGCTGCAGTGTCAGGATTTTGCAACCCTAGGAAGAGCCTGTCTTTCTCTAGGGAGTTTAAAAACAAAATCCACTGAAGTGAGATTTAAAGAAAAATCCAAGTTTGCTTACAAACTAATTAAAATCTATCTTGCTCTTGAGGTACCTCATCTCTTTGATAAGAGTCCCTACCATTCACTGCCAGAACTGATGAGAGCTGCAAGCAAGGCAGATTTTACTGGCAGCCTCACAGTTATGTTCAGGCCTTTATGATAAAGCCATAGATTTTATGATCCTTGCTGATCCACCCACCCTGCTAGCACAGTCAAAAAGCACTTTCTGGCCTTAATTTATCATGTTTAGACTTGAGTAATAACAGAGACAGTTCTGATTCCTGGGTGGGAGGGAACTTTTTCCAGATGTTAGTCGGCAGAAACTGAAAACTTGCAATTTAGTAATAATATTATTCAGTCTTATCCTAGGCTCCTGTGCCAGAGTGCTACTCCATCCATTACTTCATATTAGAGAGGTTGAAAGGTTATTTGAGCAGGTAGGACAAAACCTGGGATTGCTGCTGCATCTTAGCCTCCCATGTAAAACATGTTTTGGCTCATGGATATAAAAACTCTAAGCCTTCCTGAGAACACTTCAGCCTCCCTTTGTTATATGACCAGGGACTTCTGCCAGCAGCCTCTTCAGGGAATTTGACTAAAATAAGTGTGAAACTGCTGTAGTCTTAAATTGTCATCTGTGGTGCAGTTTTTTTAATTGCTGTGAAGTTTGTGAGTACTAATCCTCAAGTTCACAATGAGGAATAGCTCACTAATCCTCAAGTTCACAATGAGATATGGGCACACAAAGACTCCAGCACCTCTCTGCTTCTGAAGCCCAGAGAGGCTGTAGGGAATTGTCCCTCGAAGCAGCCAGGGACAAGGCAGGACAGTCAAGGGACCAAGTCCAGAAAGACGGGAACTTCAGCCAGCTTGCTTTATGTAGCATTAGGACTACTGGGGAACAGCCAGAAGCAGCTTTCTTGCTCTATAATCACAATTCCTTGGGTTAATCTGGTACCCTACCTAAAAGCAGAGCCCAACTTCTACATTTCAAAGCCCTATCTCAAGCAATTTAAACCAGAACATCTGCACACTTCTAAGAAAAACTCTTTCTAGGGACTGAAACACCAACTCCGTTATCATCAGGTCGTGGGCAAAGCACCTAGCAAGTACTTGTTGAGTCTGACACTGCTTAGCCCTTAGTACCACTGTGTCTTCTAGAACAAATTATCACCTGTACAGGCCTCTCCTCCTCTTCCTAGAGGGAAGCGTAAGTGCAGCAAAAGAGCTTGTTCAAATGATGTCTGATTTTTGATAAAGTGTTTTCATTGGAAGACCACAGGGGAGGGGGATCTGGTGTGTAGGTGGGTGGATGTACGTGTTTAATCAGATACTGGTTGCTCACATTTCATAGCTGGTGGTGGTGCACAAGTTTGAGCAGACAGCACTGTTACTTAGTGAGCTGTCGTAAGGTACAACGTGTGCAGATTTGAAGGCTTTGAGGTCAGGTACAATCACAGTGTGTACTAGCAAGAACAATCAGATCCATTTCATACAGGTGTTAAGGGAAGAACTGGCTTGTTTAGCTTTCCCCTGAAACTCAGATGTTTAAGTTTCAGAACTAAAAAATCCAACAAGAGTGGAATTACACTGCAGCTGCAGACAGTTTTTATTACCAGTGTCAAGTGCTGCTTCCAGTCACTGCCTAGATCAAGTGTCCAGCTCAGTCCCTTTGTCCTTTCCCAGGCCCCCCTTTATCCAGTCAGACATCCCCCACACTCCTTCTCATGCTCCACAGCCCTGCTGAGAGAAGAGGGGAAGGACATCTTCAGCTAGCCTGAACTTTGCCTTGCCCCCACCCAGAAAAGAAAATCCCAAACCCGGCAGTTTTGAGCAAATTCCTGATGAATTGCTGCCTCTGCCCCTGGCAGAAATGGACACACAACTGAAAAATAAAGATTTTAATGTAAAGACTCTTTGGAAACAACCACCAGAAAAGGAGTGGGGGACATAAAGGAAAGAAAGAGGCTGAGCTGCTTTCTACCGTGGTACAGAACTACTTCACTGAAAGCCCACAAAGAGGTCTCACAACAGTGAGGGCCAGGTGCATCAGTCTTTGTACAGAGGGCGAGTGACCTGGCACACAGCAAGTCATTACAGCAGGAGGAGGAGTAACTGGTTTAACACCCATTTGATACTTATTCCACATCAGGTAACTGAGGAGCCATCACAACTTCAGTCCCTGTCCCTAGAACACCTCTGTAAGCATTCAGGAGTTCTTGTGTGCAAAGCTCTGTGGATCCACTTTGTACAAGGGGAAGATGGGTTACCCACACAAACAGCGACACACTACACATCGGAATGGCAACTGGTGTTATTCCAGTAGGATCTCTGGGCCACAACATAAGTCCAGCCAGAAGAGAGGAATCTGGCCACACGAAGAAGTCCCCCATGTTACTGAGGATGCTGCTGCATGTTCTGGTCTTGGTCTCTAGGCTGGTGTTCTGGACGATCCTCAGGGAGAGGGTTGTAATTGGGATCCTCTTCAGGTGTGTCAAAAACCATCTTCCTGGCAAGGTACATGGCCATCCCACCAAGCAGGCAGGTTAGGAAAGAGAGCTGAGGATGACAAACCCCCAGCCCTCCTAGGAACATCCTGGCCCTCCATGGCCAGGCTGTCACGCCACAGCCACCGGCCTATTGCTCCATCACCAACCATTCTGCTCAGCTCAATACACAGTGATGATCACTAGGTCAGATTTGATCCCCAGTGCAGAAAGCAGAACATATTCTGCTTTCTTAAACCACAAAAATACATCAGAAAAAAATCCTACCTCCGTCTAGCATTTCCTCAAGTAGTAAGAAGACTCTAGTTCTACTAGCAAAGCTGAAGGTAGCAGCAGCTGCTGTATGGGCCCTGTACACATGTATATAATGTGCAAATAATGCAGCAAGGGCATGAACTGTGGAGCTGAGGTGCTGTCAGCAGGCAGTTGTCTCTTACGGTCACAGTTTACTATGGAAGTGATCAGGTTGAAAAAGCCCACAGTAAAGCCCAGAAAGAATCAACTTTACTTACAGAAAGCTAGGGGTTAACAGCAACTTCTTTCCTCCAGGCTGGTTGGGGAAAACATCTTCCAAGAAATAATAGATATGACCCACTGCAATCCCTGGGGAGAGATGCCACCAAGGTCAGGCACAGCTGCGACTCCTTTGCCAGCTGAACCAGAGCTGCTGGGAAAAACTAAGAATCCCTCAGCCGTGTCCACATCCAGCTCCCTCCAGAGCCACAGTGCTGCAGTCTGCTGTGATCAGCACACGAGCAGGCAGGGAGGGCAGCCTGAGGGCAGCACCACACACCCAGAACACCAGACGCAGCATGAGTGTCAGGCAGAGCTCACCACACCCAGCTTCTGCCCCCAGGAAAGACACCAAAAAGCAGGTCACAAGCAAAAGCCCAGGCCTGAGCCCAGCCACCCAGAAACCCAGCCAGCTCACTTTAGGAAACCCAACATCTTAGGTAAGGTGGAACCAAGAGAAGGTGCCAGTGCCCCAGTAGCACCTACGAGAACTGAGTGCTGTGGCCATGATCCACCAGCTTTGACTTACCCAGCAAATCAATTATGATGGAGTTGCCAAGGAGCAGAGAGAATCCCATCAGGACCCAGGGCAGGAAGGGGGCTTGGAAGTTAAGAAGCCCAAAAAAGTTCATGCGGATATAAGGGTTCCTGCGACTCCATACATACACCAGCATGATGGTGAAAGCCTGGCCCAGGAAAAACAGGCTGGCAAAGAGTCCAAATAGCTGGGAACTACCGAGTCAAGGAAAAACTTACCCACCCTGTGCACCACCTCCAGGCAGCACAGGGTGCTTTGTGACTAGGAAACCCAAACTAGAGGCAGCTGATCACAGCATTCCGAGACATTGCCTGTGTCACCAGCCCTTTCTTGGCTGAGATATACTGACCACCACTGTCCCCACACACATCTCCCTCCATGCCACCCAAGAACAAGACACTGCAGTGGCACATGCAGGCTGCTCACTCCTTAAGCTGATGTCTACAACCACCAGAGACCAGAGAGCTCATACAGTCACTTTTACAAAATGAACATCAAAATGACCTTCAAAGAAGGACTCTGACAGTCTTATAGCACTTGGGACAGTGGCATATTTTAACAACTAGTTCACATCCAGTATCTGTCTTCTACAGAAGTTTAGCAGTGAGATGGCTCTTGGAATTCACAGTCTTCCTCTCTGGAGCACAAGGAGACAGAGGCAAAAATTTCCCCAGCCCTTGTTGTAGCTGGACTCCAAATCCACCTTACGGCCAAGCACATGGCTGCTGCAGCCACCTGGATGCTAATGGCTCACACGGCTTCATGCAGAGCTCTGTTGGGAGAGCAGTGCTCTGAGCCATCTGTGTAAGTCAGCAGAAAACATTCAGAAAAGGTTTGTGCTTGGGAGGGAAAGATATTTCACCATCAGATCACTGTGTCATGAAAAGAACTTAAGCTGTGTGATGGCACCTCCAGCTACTGACAGGTCGCAAGCTCTCGGCTCACACTGCCCTGTTGTGCTGACAACAGAGTCTGTGGGCAACCCACTCCTTGTCCTCATGGCTCCATGTTCTTGCCTTTGTCCTGAGCCAGCCTCATGCAATCATGCTGCACTCACCAGAGCTCAGTCAGTGGCCCTGTCACAGCTGGACTGGTTCTTGGAGCAGAACACGTGGCTTCCTTTCAGGCTGAGCTTCCCGAGCACACCACCACATGTTCTCTTCAGGGATGAGGCAGCCCAGCCCCTTGCCAGGGGCATCAGCACTTCTGCAGACACCAGCACAACCACAGGCAGCTTTTCTCTCCTCTACGAACACTGGATGAGGCACAGGCCAAGACAAGGGTGGGAAAGACAAGGAGCACAAGCTGTGCCATACAGCCAGAAACTGCCCCTGCACCATGCATTCAGAAGAGCTCTCCCAGGTCACAGAGCATGAGCCTGGCAGGCCTGGGGCACAAGGCCCTCTGCCCTGAGGCACCAAGAAGGTTCATAAACCAGCTGTGCTGCTCAGCAGCCAGGTACCTGCTCCACACCACAACAAAACCAGTATGGAGAGCCCTACACCATCCACAGTGTCTCAGGAGACACCAAAGAGCCTCAACCACTCAAAAGGATACTGTCATGAGAAACCCTCCGAAGAGGAACATGAAGACAAAGTCAGCTGTCCTTCCACGGAAGGAGCCTTCTTCTAGCATGCGGCAGTACCTGTACCTGAGAGCAGGAGAGAAGGGAGGGGTTGCAGTATAGGAAATTAACAGCTGGACACCCTCTGTCCCACAGCAAGACTTCACGGGAAATAAGGTGCTGCAAGCTATTTCATCCCAAAAAGCTGCCAGCCAGATGTCCAAGTCCCAGAGCAGAACAGTGCAAACTTCACCTCACACCACTGACCCCAAAGAAAGAAAGAGGCACCTGCTGTGCTTCAGCCAGAGCTCAGCCCAGGATTGGGCACTGCTCTCCAGTATGAGCCACAGCAGCAGCACTGCCAGCTTCCTCAGCCTTTTGGCAGGGTCTGCCCCGCAGCAAGCAGAGATGGAGGGGCAGGCTTCAATTCAAAAGAGCCAAGGGAAGAACCCACAGCTCTAGACTGCTGCCAAGGCAAGTCATGCTGGGGAGGAAGATGGATGGGGGGAATTGCATCTAAGCCAAAACGGGAGCAGAGAACTTCACTGAGACCAAAGGATACAGAAATATCATGTTGAAAAAGAAACTGAATCCCAGGGGCCCAAAAAAGAGGAAGTTGGTGATCAGCCTCCATATCTGAAAGAGAAGAAAGAGGAGAGAGAAAAGGAGGTGGACAGAGGTCTCTCCTCATCACATATAGAGCAGCCCATCACACTGTGCACAGGGAATGCTCAGTCATGCACCTGTTCCTTCAGGACTACCCCAGGACACCAGACTCTAGTGGGACATCCCTTTCCAGGTGTGGGAAAGATTTCTCGACTTTTCTGGAGAGGACAAACAGCCACAATTCAGCACACAGAGCCAAATTAATTACTTTTCATGCCTTTCTACAATAAAGCCTTCTCCAACCAGCCCAACAGCAGCTGCCACACACAGTGTAATAGAGAAAGAAAAGATGGGTTTTGAGTCAAGGAAAAAAGGAAATGCCAAGATGGTGTGTGGCAGGGAAAGGCTGGAAGGAGTTATCTCCACGTAGGCACCTGTGACAAGAGGGGACATCACGCTGTGTTGACGACCCAGCTTGCACCAATCAGGGAAGGTTGGAGCAGCGGGAAAGAGCCCCTTGGGATGACACAGCACTCCGTGGCCACCCTGGGGAGCGGGACACTCATCCTGTCACACCCACCCCTCGCCGGGAAGAGGCCCAAGGGGCCTCAAGCCCCACGCAAGGCCTCACCTGGAATTTCCTGAAGATGAGGTCGGGGTTGAAGTACAGCTGGAAGGGTGTGATGAACTCCAGCTGCTGTGGGAGACAGGCAGAGCAGCTGCCATCACCCGCTGCCCTCGGCCAGCCCCGACTCCCGCCCCACGGCCCCCCGAGGCC
>VZRR01009773.1:18623-31513 GCA_013398015.1 Oreocharis arfaki
GATGGGAGCGGCCCCGGGCCCGCCCCCGGGCCAATGGCAGCGGCAGCACCGGGGACGGGCGGACGGGGGAGGGCGGGGACGGGAAGCGCGGGTCACGGGCGCCCCGGGGGCGGGCAGTCACCGACAGAGGATGGCGAAGCACCTAGGCTGAGGCGGCACGCCGCACGCGGGACTGCGTGGGCCGGGGCAGTGCCCGGGTTGAGCCCCGGGTCCTGGGACAGTTACCTGCCCGGTGGGGGAAGTCTGCGCCCGGTTCCTGCCCCGGCCGAGGGAGCCGCGGTGCGCTCAGCTGCGGTCCCGCAGTGTCCCCTCGAGAGCTGGGGGCTGTCAGCGCGTTGTTCTCCGCACACCCGCTGGCTTGGAGGGAGAGGAACCCGCTGCGGAGAGCTGGGCTGGGAAAAGGGCGGCGGTGCCGGTGCCTCAGCCGGTGTGCCGGTTGCTTCGCTGATCAGAAGGGTCTTGTATTCACTAAGGCACAAAGGGCTTCGGGTTTTCAGTATTTCCTGCTAGAACCTCTCTTGCCTCCTGGATGGAGCAGTGAGGCGCTTCCCCAAGCTGTGCGAGATCGCACCGGCCTGTCAAGGTCGCACAAGGTCGCTGGAAGAAACCAAGAGATGTGTGTTCCTAGCAGGTGCTGAGGGCGACTTGGGAAACGGCGGCAGCACTTGCATTCAGCCCTCAGGAGAGAGCAGAGTCTCTCTGCTGCTCGCGTGTCCAACACAGACAGTGCTTCTGAAAAAGAGAGCTAATAAAGATCTCCGGAAACCCGACATCCTTCACTCTCCTGCTGACTGTGCTTTCCAGACCTGTCTGCCCTGCTCAGGAGTCGGGTCTAATGTTACAGCCACCCTGGATTCAGATGAGGAATGGGCCTGGTGTTGGGTTTTTGCTGGAAAGGGTTAAGCTGTCATCAGAGCCTTAATGAGCCCTGAGATTTCCCTTTAAACCCTCAGTTAATGGGAAATGAAATTACTGACAGGGGAGGGAGTCTTTGTGTCTTCCGACAGCTCCACCCCGACTGCCCTTTGATGAAATACAAAACCCAGATGGAGGATGACAGGACATGAGGTTAAAGCAACATATTGGGGGAGAGAGGGGAGTAGACAAGAGACCGGTGGGCGTCTGTCGGACCAGAGAATGGGCTCCTGAGCGCCCTGGGCACTGCGGTGCTGAGAGCACCTCTGATGTTGCTGGGGGAGAAGGAGAAACTGCTCCAGGTCAGAGCTGCATTAAGGAACCTGGGAATGGAGTTGAGCGGGGAACTTGGACCCCAAGCTGCCGTAATGTCAATAGGCTTGGCTGTGTGGTTACAGGTTTTTGGTGGGAGCCGGGATGGATGTGAGAGCTCTGACGCTTGAGAAGAGCTGAGCTCGCAGGGAAATTCATCGGGCCAGGAGCTCTGCAAAGGGCTGCCCTTATTAATGTGGCTGTTTCAGCCCAAGTGCTGCACTGCTGCAGCTCAACCCGGCAGCATGCCACAGAGCTCCCAACCCAGCAGAATGGGCAACTGAGTCGAAGAACTGAGAGTCAATACATAAATAATGAATGAAATAAATCGGTAAATATCCTGTTCCTTTGGGTGGGGAATTAGAAGTTTCCTATCTGCTCTTGTTGCCTGTGGACACCAGAGAGAAGCTGAATTCAAGCACCATGACTTCTGCCCCTTCCTTGTTTGAACCAAGGCTGGGAGGTGAATATTGGGAGCCTCTCTGCTGGAAGGAGGCTCCCACTAGCTCCACAGAGATGAGAATCCAAGTAATCAATCCCACTTAGTCTCTGTGAAAGGCTATGTGCAAATTAGACATTGCATAAAATCTTACATAAAGTAATAATCCATTTCTCAGTTTTCTTCTCTTCCCTTCTTTTCTAGCCAAAACTGGAGAACTCTACTTGTTCAGGCTTCTACTTAAGGCCTCTTTTCTAAGGTTTATGGGGGAAGGGGGAGAAGTGATGAAATGCATCGGGAAGCTCACCAGCTCCCACTGGGAGAGGCCAAACAAATCTCAGTGTCACCCTGAGTTCCCAGGCTGCTTTCTGCCCATGATCTCGCTCCCTTCGGAGCTCAGCCAAGCTGGCTTCATGCACTACAGTACACCCAGGGCAGCTTTAGTCTTTATTACAATCCATGTCACATTTTATGGGTTTTTGGAATTCTGTTCTCCCACAAGTTGCCATCAGCCCAGCCACGTATTTAGGTTCACATGCACACCTTCATAGGCTGACATGTGGCCTGTTATAAAATCCTGAAATCTAACTAAAAGCCTGAAAAAAGCAAAGCCAAACTTTTTGTCTTAGCTGCAAGAAGGTAAGAGGGACTGCCAGAATAATGCTGCCCAGGAGTTTTTTCGCTGATTTCCTCCTGCCTTGTCCTGTCATCCTGCCCCTGCTTGGGGACTCAAAGCAGATGTAGCACAGTGATGTAGCATTGCTTCTTGCCATCTGCTGGGCTCCCCTTCCTTTTTGGAGCAGTTCAATTGCTGTCAATGTGCAGCATCAGCTTAAAAACCCAAGATGTCAGAAACTCAGAGTTTCCATACATGTATGTCTGATGCCCAGACTTCAGTCCATTTTGGACAGGCTTTGAAAAAGGTCTCTGTTTGCAGGCTCTTGGAGCTGCCAGAGGAACTAATTAGAAGAACTGCCAGCTGTAACCTTTGCACAAGTCATTCAAAGGAAGGACTGAAACATGATGGTATCAGAGGCAGCTCTTTGCCAGACCGTATCTACCCATTCTGCATCTGCAGGCTTAGTGATAGTAACCTGCAGCAGAAATTCAACAGCTTCCTGTCTCAGTTTATGCAAACCGAAACTGCAGAGTTAGAAAATAGAGAAAAAGGCTATTAACTCTCCACATGAGTTAAACAGCACATAAACCTCAAGAAGGCACATGAGCAAAGATAAATGGGCTGTTGCAGCATTCGTCTCTTTTGTTTGTAGTAAATTATTGTGTGTAATTCATGTTTCCTGTCCATAAATACCAGAGGATCTTGAAGACATGGAATCCATTCTAATTCGGTAAAGACCAAAACAACTCCTTTTGAGCCCATCTGGAACTTGTTTTTATCATAATTGTTTTGGGCTCAGTAACGAGTTCAAGATCTAACTGCCATCACTAATTGTTTCAAGAATAAACAGATGCTTTGTTGAAGGCGGCAGTTCCCGTTTTGCCCAGCACAGCAGTCCCTGGGGTCGCAGGATGAAAGGAGCTGTGCACCATGTCAGCACAGGCCCTAATGGGCATTGGCGCCCTTAGCAGGGCGCTCACCCCCACCCACAGCTGATGGGGCAGGAAAACAGCCCCCAGGCATGCACTTGTGAGTGTCCAGCTGGTGACGTGTGCCCTCTGCTCTTTAACACCATAGGCATTTTGTTTGTAACTTCATCTGATGACATTTGCAATGTGTCCGACTGTGACAAGTCATACCTGGTGTGATGACGCACAGGCATCTCGTCCAGCTGTAGGGTACTCAAGGGAGAGCGTTCACTCCCTGGCCACATAACCCCAAGTCCCTTGCTTGGAGTAATGCTCCACCCCCCTGCTTACAGTCCCAAATCTTCCCTTCATCTGAAAACAAAGATACCCCCACAAACCCACTCTGAGAAACTCCCCCTACCAGGATATGAGATCGTGCCAGTTCTGTTCAAGGTCTCACCCACGGTGCCCCCCAGGACACGCCGTGCCTGAGACCCCTGATAGCCTTGGTGTAGAAGAGGTCTCTACATGGCTGATGCCCTGGCACTGGGAACAGGTGAACCACACCAGCCAGGGGGATGTTTCTGGAAGTTTATTTCAGCTCCCAAACTCAGTCCTCAGTGGCACAGACAAGAGGTGCCAAGAGCTTCCTGAACCCATTGTGCATAGATAAGCTGTGTAATCATAACTGCTTGAGGCACTCGAAATGTTTACTTTTCCATGTATAATAGCCATATATAAATTCTTTCTCCTTCATTGAAGAATTTCTTGTTCCAAATCAGCTAACTCTGGAGTGTGATGGCTAAAGTCAGGAGAAAGTGAATCATACAGAACTGGATGGATTTTTAAATTTGTTTGTTTGTTAGAAAGAAACTAAAGATAGCACTTGGAGTTCGGCCCTCGAAGGACATGTGGTTTGCAAAAGGTTTTCTGTAAATTACAGTTAAAGTTATTTTTATTTCCTATGTTTTTTAGTTCAAAAATACAGCTTTGTGTCTGGCATATCATGAGAAAGATCTCCTTGAGCAGAGCCTCATCACATATCCAAATAAAGCACCTCTTCCAAAACAGCTTCTGATCATGAGTTGAAGATATCAAACAAGAAAATGTCTGTCTCTTTGCACAGTGTTTTTTCTCCAGTGTTTAATAAATTCTTGTTAATTTCTTCTGCCTTGTGGTCTGTCCCCTACACCATAGGTCACCTCCCACAGCTGTCAGTAGGGAATATCCTTCAGGGGCCTTTATTTTGTAACATCCATTTCATAAGCACTGAGGACTAATCAACAAGAGAGCTGAAAAACAATGCTTGTGTCTTAAAAAAGAGGTTTATGCTCAGCTCGCAATAGCAGCACATCAACTGAGTGTGCTGTCAGCTGCTGAAGACCCCTACAAGGAGTCAGAAAAGGTATTTGTACTTTGGTTTTCACCAGAGGCAGAACTATGTGTCCCAGTCCAGCTGCCTCTCAATAAGCCAGGGCACAGCTCTAATCAAAAGCTGTATGAAGGGACTGTTAAATAAGAAAGTAGGATAAGTCTGCCACTGACAATGCTGCACACATTTTCCTCTCCTTTAACAGGAACATTCAGCAGCATTTGATGCCATGTGGTAGAGTCTAAATGCTCTTCTCTCACACACAGAAACAGAGGTTTTGTTCAGCCAAGCACTTTGTTCTCTCTGGCCTTCAGGTCACTCAATTTCAACTAACTGCCTGCGTCGTTGTCTGATGCAAAGATGGAAGGAAAGGAAATTGTTCAGCCACAGCATGACCTACAGCTCACAATGAACTGGAAAAAAGATATTTGAATTATTTTTAGGATTTCAGGTTTTCTCAGTTTTCCCAGAGAAGCTCTCTTGCTTATCAGGAGGAGGAAAAGGCAGACTGCTGATCCAACATACAGAACATACAGTTGTTCTTCTGACATCCAAAAATCCTAGCTAGCAAGGGAGAGCAGCTAGTTCCCTTGGCTATATCAGCCCTCGTGTCCTCAAAGGACTCAGCTCCAGTCTTCACTGGTCTGGAAAGCGTCCCAGTGACTCTGTGTGGTAGCAGAAGCTCTGTCAGCATTGGGTCCCTGCCCTGAGAAACCTCTGTGATGAAGCTCATTTCCTGAAGTTCTTATACAGTGTCTTGAACTTACATAAATTGTGGGGTTTTTATAAAGAGCGTTAGCGAACTGCTGGAACTGAGAATAATGGTGTCACAGCAGGGCATTCATTTCCTACAAGGAAAATCCATTTCAACAACTAAGTTCCATAAACATTTCTTTCACCATGAAATCAGCAAACTTGCATGTTTCTTGAGAAAGCTGTGTGTTTGTCGATCTTGTTATTTGTGTTCTGTATTCTATGTGAGTTCTGCAAGAGTCAGGACAAGCAAACAGAGGTATTTTGTATCTCACGGTGATGGTCCTTACAGGAAAGTGAGGAGGGTTTGCAAAAATAGCCAGGCTAGAGCTTGGGAAAGCCAACAACCAGCCAGGGAGCCGCTCCAAATCTCTTCTGCAATGTACAGTGTAGCCTTTGTAGGGAGAATTCATCCTGTAGGTCCAGGCCTCACAGATGGAAATGGGGCCCTTTTTCTCCCCTTGAAGCTGGTCCAGATAATTCTGGTGTAAAAACACACGAAAACATTGGAACCTCTCAGTTTGTGACAGATCAAAGAGCATGTGTTGATGGTCTTTCCTAATAGTAGGATTATCACTTATTCCTGCAGTCAGATAATTGCAGGCAGAGACTGCCATCATGTTCTCCAAATAACTCCTCTCCCATGTGCAAGGCATCATGTTTCACCCTGATTATGAGAGGTTTCAGTTCAGTGAAAGAGTATTTGAAGGAAGCGGGTGGTGGGTCCCCACAGTACTGCTGGAAACCTGCTGGGTTTATGTGCAGACTTCCAGAGCCAGGAGTTTGAGTAACTGCAGAGCAGTGGTTATACCCTGGTGACAGACCCTGACCCTGGAGATTTCTCATCTACACCAACTGCAACTCTGAAACTCTGACAACAAGCATGAAACATTGGGAATGCTGGAGTTTTTAAGGTGCAACAAAAAGGAGTTAGAAACACAACCAGAACATCTCTCAGCGCCAAAGCACCGGTAATACAGATGCTGTGTAGAAGAAAAAAGATCTATCCCTTCACTCCTCAAGGCAGTTGTTACTAGAAAAGATAGAGGACAACTTCCTGGAACTCCCAGCTAGCCAGCTGCACATAGATCTAGCCACAGCAACATCCAGTTTATGCGCCCTCTTGTGAACAGCCTGTGCCACAATCCCCAGCATCTCACTGCCTACCCATCGGACTTCACTCAGCTCTGGCAACTGTCACAAGCTGGGAGCAGACAGCATGAAGAAACTAGAGCTTTCCTTTTTGAATTAATTACTGTTCTTGATATATGCTGCCTACACTATCCATCAGTGCCTGTACAGTTATGTCTGTTCCCCAGTTAACAAGTTATTGTTTGGGAAGCTGTTGGAAGTATTCATCTAACCCCTGCCACATGCCACAGGCAGCAGAGTGCTGGCATGTTGGATTCAGAGCCTAATACAGCAAATTTTGTACTTCTCCTGCCACTTAGTGGCTGCAGCTGATGCAGCACCACATCCCTAGCTACACATTCACTAGAAAATACCTCTGTGATGTGGAACAGGTTCATATTTCTGTTCAGGTGCAGTAAAACCTAAGGAGGGACAAAGAGGCATTTAAAAACATTTCACTTGTTTCAAATACTCTGAAATCTGTCAGGAACCTCACAAATTTCACTCTGCAGGATGAAAGGATGTTAAAATACCAGGAATACTCCTGAAGGCCAGATATTTTGTGACACAGCACCTCAATGTTACTGCTGGCAGTGCAATATGCCTCCATCACCATTCTAGGATTCATAAGGATTTACCATTTCTCCCTGCCTGAGAGAGACTTCTTTCTGTTTTATAGAAAGAAGCAAGGCCGTCACTGCTGTCTTCTATACCTGACAAGATCTAGTGCTCTGAATATGGCTGTTTGCTCTGTGCCAGGCTATGGAGAGAGAACAGGACCACAGCCTTCTGTACCTTCATGCACAGCCTTTCCAGCAACAGCTGGGTTGCCTATCTGTCACCAGAACATAGACAGGAGTACAGGCAAAGGCCTTGGATAACCAGGGATTTGAAAGGCTTGGGTTTCATTCATGCCAGTCACTGACGGGACCAAGGGAAATAGTCTGGTTTGTCTTTCAGATCTTAGATTGTGTTCCAGGACAAATACAATCAGGGAAAAAAAAAATTGTAGTTCACTTTGCTTTTATCACACTTAATCAGAGAAGTGATACTGGTAACCGTGCCAGATACTCTGAGAAGGAATTTATGTTGTAAACCACACTGGCCTTCAAGAGGATTTAGACAGATCTGGATCTCGGAGAATAATTTCCCCGCACTGTCTTCAGCTTTCCACAAAATGAATTGAGCTGTCCTGCTGATGAACCTGCAGCTCCATTTTGAGAATGTAAATCAGCTGGCAAAACACCTGCCAAATCAAGTGTCTTATCCTAACGTAATGGGTGACTAAATACACATTCCTATGCTGGAGATTTAAATAATCCTTTAGAGCACTGTGAGAGTACCAGAGCCTTTGGCAGACAGAGGAAAACCTACGAAAGAGGATGAACAAGCTGCAGAGACTGGTAAAACACCTATTTTACTATTATTATTGACAGATTTATTTTTTTTTAATTTTTATAAGGCTGTGTAAGTACTGTCAGGTTTGTGTAGAATTATTTTGCCAATTTATCACAGTCCTTAGGATAAAGTTGACAGACTAATGGCTCTCCTGGCAGCTGCACACCACCACGATGGCTGGGAAAACAGTGCAGAAGCTGAGCGTTAAGGAAGGCTTGGGAAGGTCACTGTAAATACAGCTCAGCTCTAAGCATGGAGGTGTTTGCTGGCTCCTGAAGGGAGAAACAAACCGTTTTACTTTAGCTCATGGCCACAAAAGACCTCTGTGATACAGGACTTGATAGGGGATGTACGCTATACTGTAAGCAGGGGAATGAGCAGGAGGAGTGGTACATTGCTAGGCACTGTAAATGAAAAAGAAGTGTGCTATTGTAGAGAGAGGAAACTCTCTCACCTGGAGAACTAGAATAATTAGGAAGAGCAAAGATATCAGGTGCCCAATCCTTAGCTCAGTTCTCAGTAGCAAGACAGGGAAGTGGTGTAGCCATGGAAAGTGCAAGCGAAATGTACCCGCTGCTAGCTGGGACAGGAGAGAGCTCAGCCTCTTCTTGCTGCAGGGTTGGAATAGTCTGGATTTATTTTTTGTCCTGAGGGAACATCCTGTCTCAGGCTGGTATGGAAGTTATTTAGAAGAAAACACTTTGAGGAAAGGAAAAAATCCAAGACTATTTGAATTTGTGGGTTTAGAGCTATTGTGAGACTAGACCAAAATTTCATTTTCTGTAGTGGACAGCTCTGTAAGAAGAAAATGAGCAGGTAAAGCAGAAAGAGGTCCCCAGCTTTGGGTTATTTAAGTTCTCAGGGTCACTAGGGTCATATTCATGTAGCAAAACACAATCTGGCCTGAGGTGCCCTGCACTGACTGGCAAGCAGCCAAGCCTGAGCATGGGCTATTCATGTTACACCAGAACTTTCCCAGTGGGAGGGGTTTTTAAGCACGGGGCTGGGAAAGGCCAGCCCGGCCCTGGGACACCCGGAACATTGTGCAGGAGGTGTCAGGCTAAAGACCAGGGGCCCCAGCATGCTCAGAGTGGTCTTGAGATGTGAAACAGAGTTCCAAGACCCACGACTCTCTCAGGGTGCATCTTACCTGTCACAGGATTTCACCTACATGTGGGGAAACCAAAGGCACAGGCACAGGCACAAAACAGTAGAAAAAAGATTTATGTTTTCGCTTGTCAGCCTGCCAGTGAGCTGTCAGCTGCCATGCTGGGCCAGCCAGGATAGCTTGTTCTACACCCTTCATAAAGTCAAGAGACCTCACATTTATACCAACACCCAATCCTGTGATGCTGTGTGAGGTAGCCCATTCCCCTACCCGTGCTTCCCAAGGCACAGCAGCGGTGTCAGTTGGCAATATAAGCAAGTGGCAATACTCATGAAGAAATGTCCTCAAGGAGACCTGAACATGGCATAGGAGCTCACTGTCTGCCACATATTTCACCTGCATCATAATACTGAATACACAATTATAGACTGCTAAACAATGTCTGCTCTGTATAACATGCAGCATCACAGCAAAGGCACTATAATCTAAAATATGTGTTATTATCATGAAAGGATAGAAATAATAGCACACCAATGAGTCCTGAATGCACTGGATATACATGGCCATGGAAAAACCCCCCAGCTCAAAGTCTGAATGTCTGTTGAGTCATTTCATTCTGTTCAAGGAAACCATCCATTGTCTGCCCCTTTTCTTCAGTTTCAGAACAAGATCCTGATCCTAACAATATGTGCTGCTGGGATTGGAGGCACTTTCCAATACGGGTACAACATCTCCATCATCAATGCTCCAGCCTCGGTAAGTACTGCTAGTCCAAGTGCCTCCCCTCTAAGACAGACCCTTCCTTGGTGGCTCTGTTGGGCTGTGAACCATGGTGTGCCACTGAAAATCTGCAGGCTGCTGTTGTTGAGGGACAGAAAGCAAGGATGTGTTGTTCCCTCTGTATAATTCACATCTGGACTACAGGACTTTGTTGTCAAAAGCCATCCTTAAGCAGGACTTAGTGTCACAAGAATTTATTCAAAACCTTTGTTTCAAATGCTTTAGCAAAATCTAAGTCTAAAATCTTACTTCCCTGCATCCTTTGAAGTTGATTTTGGCCCTTAGATTCGAAGCAAGACCCATGAAATTAAGTTTTAAATTATCAAAAATAACTACATACGGATATAAACCAACTACAACTTTTCAACAGCAACAGTTTTGTACCCTAAACTCCTTGCTAAAAACACATCTAAGAACTGGAGGAGATTGGAGGCACAAACCCAAAACAAATAGATATATTAATAAGGGAGCCTCTCTCAGTGTCCTTTACCTCTCTGGTGGTTCTGCAGCACTGTCCTTCTCTCTCAGTACATCCAGACGTTCATGAACACAACGTGGCTGGAGCGCACGGGTGTTCCCCTGGAGAGCAACGTGATCCTGCTGCTGTGGTCCTTCACTGTCTCTGCCTATCCTCTGGGAGGCCTCACTGGGGCTGTGGTTGCTGGTCCCATGGCCATCATGTTGGGAAGGTAAGAAGTGCTGGAGTTTAAATTAAGCTTTGCAGCTTCCCTTAGTCCAAGAGGAATTAGGAGCCCTACAGCAAAATACTCACCATAGTTAAAAATAATGGAAACATGTTTCCTGTCACAGATCAGTCTGCTATAAACACGCTGGGTTGGTGGGGAGAAACTTCCTGAAAAGACAGTACTTCATATCTCGAAACTCAAGAGGGAACAGTTTTTTCCCCACATTACCTTCTCATCACATTCCAGCCCAGCTGAGGTGCTACAAGGATTTCAGCTCAACTCCTTATCGCAGTAACCACCTACATAACCCCTATAATTTTTGTGTCCAGTTTTCTGCCATGCTTTTAAATGGGAAATCATAATGGATTGACTAAGGATTTTTCTTCAAAATAAACTGTGGGAATTGGTAGGAATGACACTAGAAAAACAGAGGGTTCTTACAAAGAGCAGTGCTTGCATCCCAGCTCCGCATGTCTCACAGGCTGTGTATCCACATTTTGGTCTGAAATATTTCTGGAAGTATTCAATAAATCTCCACAGTGGTTTGTTTTTTTTTCTCTGTGTCTGAGTGTCTGACAAGTTTCTGTCTTACCTCACCTATCTTTCATACACAGCTCTATCCCCAGTTCTTTTCCGAAAAAAGACCCCATATCAGTATTACCAACATAAACTAATAGGAAATTAGATTTTGCTTACCTCTCTCTTGACCCCAAGATTTTCCTCTGTGCTATCACTTTAGTTTGCTCCTCTTATATGATGAAGCAGGCCCCATTATGGTTTGAGGTCCCATGAATTACTAGTTTCATGGTTATGAAGACCTGAAAGGATATGGCTTCCTTACCCCACTAAAATCTTAGAGATTTCACCCTGTACTGCTTTGAAATAAAATCATATTCCATCATAAAGAAGAGAAACAAAGACTGACTGGTAAGGCAGTGAGCGGGGACTAGAGAGAATTACTGGCGTTAATAATAGTGTGGGTCAAGAGACCTCTCTTTTTTTCCCTGGTTTCCAGCAGAAATTTCTCCTGGGCCACATGAAAACTTTCTGACAAAGTTTCACAACGATTACACTATTACATGAAAATTGCCTGTTTCAACAAATTAGCATTTTCAGACCAAAATGCACATGGCCTGCTGAGGGAATATTCCTCTCCATTCAAATGGAAACTGCCTGTGAGCACCAGAGCCCCGAATCTGGGGGAGGACCTGGTGGTGCCCTCAGAGAGCCTAAAGCCAGCACTGCAGGGACACCCCGTGCCACGTGGACACCTCAGGCAGGGCTTAGATTGACCAGGATGTTCTGTGGTGGGGCTGAGCAGCCCATCTGGAGCTTCCAGGCTTGGCAGGTGGCACCTGCCACGTGAAGTGTTTTACCTGATAACTGAACCTGACACATGTGTGCTCACAACTGTCTTTTCTCTCGGAAGGAAGATGTCCCTGCTGCTGAACAATGTCTTTGTGATCATAGCTGCAACGTTGTCAGGATTCAGCCGAATGGCCAAATCCTTTGAAATGATTATGTTGAGCAGATTTTTTACTGGTGTGAATGCAGGTATGGCAACATGAGAAGTATAGAAGGATGGAGGGGGTAACAATTAGAAGAAATAGAAATAGGAATGATCCAAGATATTAAAGCAATTAATCCTTTAGGCTGACCAGACACATGTAAGTGAATTAAGAAGTTGTATATACAGATTTTATACCTTGCTTCTAAGGGCTTTCTTTTAAAGCATACACAGGCGGGGGGGTTTTGTGTACTACACGAGCATCTCTGTGCATGGGGAAAAATTGAGCTGAAAATGGATCCCTATCTGCTTGTAAGAATGTCAGTCACTCACCAGCATGAGCACCAACACAAAAGCTTTTGTAGATGTTCATCCCAAGAAATAATGATCAATATAAGGGACTTAAAATATGACATTCCTCTCAAAAGGGGGAAGTAGAGGGAAACATTGCACATAACCTTGGATTTGGTGCTGAAAAGACCATAGGACTGAGGCCCTGACAGGTTTCAGTTTCATTATCCGCTGCTACTGATGAATACTGAAATGTGTTTTTAGTGGCTCATACAAGGGATAGGGGTGAAGTTGAAGGTTTGTGTAAATGACAAGCACTGGTAGGTTAGTTATCACATGGTCTGCAACAGAAGAGTGTAGCTGGCAACCTTAAGAGGTGGCTAACTGCGTTTATTCTCGTCTCCCCTGCCCACAAGCTGAGGTCAGTGTTTGTCTGCCTTGCTCAGGTGTAAGCATGAACATTCAGCCCATGTATCTGGCTGAGAGTGCCCCAAAGAAGCTCAGAGGAGCTGTGGCCTTGACGTCTGCATCGTTTACAGCCCTGGGGCTGGTGCTGGGGCAGGTTGTTGGACTCAGGTAATGTAAAGCAAGAAGCCCATCTATTAAATCCTTCCTTCCTTCCTTCCTTCCTTCCTTCCTTCCTTCCTTCCTTCCTTCCTTCCTGCCTGCCT
>VZRR01009773.1:31606-116022 GCA_013398015.1 Oreocharis arfaki
CCTCCCTGCCTCCCTCCCTGCCTCCCTCCCTGCCTCCCTCCCTGCCTTCTTGCCTTCCGCTTTTGCAAGGTTGTAATAATACTGTGTAAATTGTATTTGTTTTTCTCTAGGGAGCTCCTAGGAGGGGAGGAGAGTTGGCCATTCCTTTTAGCAAGCAACATGGTTCCTGCCCTGATCCAGCTCACAGCTCTGCCTTGGTTCCCTGAAAGTCCCAGATATCTCTTGATTGACCGTGGAGACAAAGAATCCTGCATTTCTGGTGAGTTTAGGGTGACTGTTAGCTCCTCATGGAACATGTGAGACTTGGGGCCCAAAATTTTTGGAATGGTGTCACAAATTTTACATGTAGGAAGTTTCATATCAAGTTGTAAATACGATCACTTCCTCCTTCCAAGCTAAAGAACATTCTTTAATCTTCAATATATTTGATCTATTGAAGTAATTGAAAGGCATCTTCCTACAATAGACTTATTTGCCACAGTAATAGGGGCAAAAGGTAAGACTTGTGTTCACAATGGCAAATATGTTTTGTAACTATGAAGTGAAATAAATGCTGGTTGAAGAGCTCAGGATCAAATCTGAAGCCAATTCATATTAAAGGATTTACCTAGATTTGTGGCATACAAATCCTCATACGCAGAGTGGCTGGAATTGTTTTCTGGGAAATACGTGCTGTGTACCAAGAACATCATAATTGCCTGCATTTCCCAGGGAAGTCACTTGAGATCTGAGTCAGAAGCATGGCTGCTGAAATGGCACTGGTGGGAAATACTCAGCTGTCAAACAATGGTGAGGGATTTGCACTCCCTTTCCCCCAATCTTTCAAGTGGCTTAACCACAGCTGAAGGTCACAGCACGATCACAGGCTCTGTCCTGCAGCTTTCTGCAGCCATCACCTGCTGCTCGATCCTTCGCCCTGCAGAGCAGCAAACTGAAGAGAAAGCCCAGGAGTAAGAGGTTCCCTTGTCCTTGCAGCACTGCAGAAGCTTAGAGGTACCAGTGACCTGAGTGCAGAGCTGGATGAGATGCTGGCAGAACAGGCTGCTGTTAAAGGCCAGAGAGCAAAGAACCCGTGGGAGCTCTTCCGAAATCGAGCTTTGAGGTGGCAGCTGGTGAGCATCATTGTGCTGAGCAGTGCCATGCAGCTCTGTGGGAATGACTCGGTAAGCAGCCTGGCACCAGAGCCAGCGGCAGCGCTGTGCCATGGGACGTGGGTGGGAGCTCTTGGGTTCAACATTCTGTCAGCAGGAGAGGAACAAATTGTGTCTCTCTGCCTGTGGAGATCTTCAAATGTCAGATGTTTGGCTCCCAAAATACACCTGTGCGTTATGGGAAGGTTCAGAAGGATGCTGTCAAAATAGCCTGTATGACAGTGCATTAGTCACTCTGCATGGTCCTTCAGGAAAAACAATGGGATGTATTTTCAGATGTCTTCCCTTACTGCCTTCTCCTTTCATCTCTCCACAGATGTATTTTTATGCAGCTTATGTGTTCCAAGAGGCTGGAATTCCTCAGGACAAAATCCCCTATGTTGTAATCGGCACAGGAAGCTGTGAACTGATCACATCTGTCACTTGTGTGAGATTCTCAATGCACTCTGGTGACATGCAGCCCCCCTTGGCTGGGAGGAGGCTGTTAATTACAAATTTGGGGGTTACATTGCTTTTCATGCCGAGGAAGCCCTTTAAGCACAGCAGCCGGGCTGTCTTTCAGCACCCACAGCCAGATAGGTTAATGCAGAAGTATTTGATCAGAAATTGCATTGCCTTCACTGTCTGAAATCTCTAAGTGTAACTCTCTTGCTTTGTGTCCATATGGATAGTGGCAGAGTTTGGGTGCAGCTGGGACATTCTCATCTCCCCTGAACACCCTTCTTGCCACCAGAACTTTCTTTTGAGCTTGTTTTACTCTGAAGCAGACAACATCTTAAAAGTTATTCTAGAGCAAACAAGGCATGGAGTATTGAAATGTGAAGAGGAAAGAGGCAGGAATTATAAACACAGGTTAAATATCTTGCTTTATTTCACTGTGTTACTTTGTGCAGAACATGATTATAGACTACGCTGGTCGGAGGCCACTGCTGCTGGGAGGATATATCTTCATGGCAGGATGGGCCATTGTCTTCATGGTCGCTCTCAGCCAGCAGGTAACAAACTTTACTTAATTATTTAAGTGGAATGGAGTTGGGCTTTGCCTTTTATATGACTGGGGTGTGTTCAGTGGTGGCAAATAAGTGTAAGTGCCCTCACTGGTTTTCCATTGGTCTCTGTGGCTGTAGACTCAGATTAGCTGGATGCCTTATCTCAGCATGGCCTGCATTTTCGCCTATATCCTGAGCTTTGGAATCGGACCAGGTCAGTTCCCTCAGTGTTTTCAGTGATACTTTTGGTTACTGCAGGGGCTTGGAGATGTGTGCAGGCATCTTATGGAAACTCTCAGACCTCCTTTAGCTATAGCATACTCAAAGGAACGAGGTAATTTCTGCCAGTGGTGTTTGGCTGTTTCACAGGGGTTTGCATGCCCCTGGTGAGTCACTGTTGTGCAGGGCCAGGCTGTGCCCTTTTCTCTCCATGTCCTTCCCCAATAGTCATCTTGGCTATTAGGTCAAGGCACTTGGAAGTGATTCTTGGCTTAAACAGATGACAACGTTTTGATTTGCTGACAGTCCATTAAGACTGTAAACCAACATTTCTAATGCTTCACTTTAATCCTAGAAATTTTAGGCTATGCCATCTGATTTTTTTCTTGCAGATACCTGGAAGCACGATTTCCAGGTCTATTTGTTAGCCTACTAATGTGCCATTTCTTGTAAGAATCTGTTCATTTTTGGGGGTGGGCAATACACACAGGCTGTTGTGGATGTTTGCATGGTGAGTGTGTAGATGTGAGACTGTTTCCTCACGTGAGTTTGAAGGAAGGCAGGTAAGAAAAGAACCAAGCTGTCAGTGTCACATGCCACATAAGTTTGCAATAATTTCTTGTCCCAGTCCCTACAGTGCCATGGGGTTGAATTAATTATAAGCCTTTCTCACCGTTGGGTCCTAGTAAGAATAATGTGGATTACAAAACCTTTCCTGGCAGTTCATTCTAACGTGAGAAAGTTTGAATAATTACCCAGTCCTTAATATTTAACCTAAAAATTCACCTCTTGTACTTCATGTTGGGTATTCTTGCTAAGATGTGTTCTCTTGGTTTTAATGTAATGTCAACAATATTATTAACTTTCTTGCCATTTCTTTTTCCAGCTGGTGTAACAGGAGTTCTGCCCACAGAAGTTTTTGATCAAATGTCCCGACCAGCTGCTTACATGATCTGCGGCTCCCTGCTCTGGTTCAACCTATTTCTGGTTGGAACAGCCTTTCCATTCGTTGTGGTGCGTTCCCAAAGCAAAGCAGCTCTTTAGTGTTCTGTACAAGAAAGAGGTTCTGATAGTGACCAGGGAAAGAGAATATTGCAAGCAGCAAGATAGCACTTCTATGCAAAGTATCTTTATGAGGAAAGTGGCCAGAACTCCTCTAAAACAAACTTTCTCCATGTTCCCTATGGTGATTTCTGATTTGAGGTTGGAAGTGGAATAATTTGGGGCATGGTTATTCCTCCTCTGTCTTCAGTTGAGAACAGCTGGACCTAAAGCTGTGATGTAACTTCCCTTCACCAGACCCTGGCACCATTCTCTAAGATGATTCCTGAAGCAAAAGGGAGCAGAACTCCACAATATACATTCCTGTCTCATTTCCTACTGAGGGCTCCCATTCTATACAATTATGTATAGGGAGAAAGACAGAAAAAGGCATTTCAAAAGACTGTTCTTGCTATGTCGAATTTCCCAATGTATGCTGGGGTGCTGTTGCGTCCAGGCATGGGACACCCTCATCAGGGTGCACAGAAATATTCCCTGGGTGGCTTTAGATTGTGCAGGAAGAGGGATCTGTCTATGCTTATTTGTCATTGTACAGAATGTCACCAACACTGTCTTGTTTTTCCCTCCTCCTCAGAAAAGTCTAGCACATTTCTGCTACATCCCATTCCTTGTGGTCTGTGTCTGCACTGCCCTCTACGTTTGGTTTTTCCTTCCTGAGACAAAGGGAAGGTCCTTCCTGGAAATCTCAGAGGAGTTCAGGAAACGGAACTTCAAAACTAAGACCCGTGCAGGTGTTTATAAAGGCCCTGAGGAGATCAGAACCACCACATTGTAGCAGAAGAAAGGAAGATGGTATCTGGGGGAATTCTGCAGTGAATTCAGCAGTGGCTATGTGCCCTTGCAGGGACACAAAGAGAAGTACGGTTAGGGACAATATATTACTTTTAAGTTCACCTTGAAAACATACACTTGAACTGATAAATCCAAACAAAAGTTTAATAATCTGTTCTCACTTTTTAGTACTGGATAACACGTGCATATTTTAGAATCCATATCAGAGAGTAACAGAATGATGCCTTATTCTCTTATCATCACACAGCACCATGTAATGCTTTAGAAAATTTCTTCAGAGTTTCTCCAAACAGTAATTTCCATCTCAAAAGTCCTTATTTCCTTGCCCCTGAATCTGGGCTTTCTAACACAGAAATTAATGCGATTAAATTCTGTTTTCAGACACCAGATGAAATTTTCAGTACCTTGTCTTGGTGCTCCTGTTGTTTCTGTTATTAAGTGATTTCAAATAGACCTCTACTTGTTGAGCAATAATGAACAGTTAATTATTTTCAGCTATAAAAACATGTGACAGATGGATTAGAAAGAAAGCTTCTAGTACTTGCTAAGTGGCTTATTATACAACAGACTTTTGGGCATTGTTTTGCAGACTATTTATTCTAGACTGGTTTTCTTCATGGCTTGTTTGTTGTCTTTCAGTCCTATGTCGCAAAGCACAAGTAATTTCCCAGTCCAGTTTGTACTGCTCCCACGGACACTGCTGGTTCATCTTGTAGGGTTTTGCACCTATGCTCTGCTAAGGTTAAGCGTGGTGAGGAGCTCATACGGCAGCAGCTTGTTTTGGATGTGGATCTTTAGATCACACCACAGTGTTCTCTTCAGCATGTCCTTGTTGTCTCCATAGAGCACACTGACAAAGACCCAGATGTGCCATTGATTCTTTTTAGTCAACCTGGTATAGAACAGGGCAACACTCCTCGTTTAACATGGCCTTTCACATGCATTGGCCTGACTGGTTAAGTTTCTTCCAGTTTCTTCTCAAAGTCATAATCAAGCCACCTCTTTTCTTTTGACTTTGTATGAAAGTCACAGTACTGCTCATGTTTGCAACAAAGAAGAATGCATACATTTTCAAAATAAGTAGGTAAAGTTTCTTTCAGTGTATTTTTAAACTACATTTTAAAGAAAAATACAGCATTTTTGAATAAAAAGATTGTAAACATTTCTGGAATGTATTACTGTCATGCTGGGCATGAGTGGAGCAGCAGATCTATTTCTCAGAAGAGGAGTCTGTGCAAGAGCTCTCTTTCGCTACCCAAAGTTTATAACATATGAAAAATAAAAGGAAACTTTTGTTTCTTTGTGGTTGCTGCTATTTTAGAAGTCATTAATATATAGACATGGGCAAGAGCATCTACCTCTGCTTTTGGAAAACACTGAGATTTTGAAGTATGTGGGATTTTGAGACAAGGCAATCAAGAGCAGGACTCCACAGAACTGGGAAGTGAAGTTGTACTTTTCATTACTATAGTTTGGAGAGAGCAGTGAGGGGCAGATGGAAAGAGTGAAACACAAAGTCAAAGCAAAAAGTGCCACTACCATCATGATGGCAGCAAAATATTCTGTCTTTCCTTTGGTGTGGACCAGAGGAAGGACAAGAGACAGAAGTGAAGCAGAGAAGAGTGAAGAAGGGAAGCAAATCAGTAAGAACCATGCAGGGTAGGAAGCAGGGATGGACTGAAGAGACTGCCTGGGCAGAGGGAGAGGCCTGGCACACCCTGCTGGAACATACAGGTCAGAGAAAAGTCCTCCAATGTCCGGAGGTCCTCACCTTGGCCAGTTCTGCGGCTGCTCCCATGAGTCAGGACTGTGCCTTTTCCCAATGCCCTGGAAGGACAGAGGCCATCTGCACTTGCCATTGTGAAACAGGCTTGTTTAGAAATGATACATATTTACTTGAGTTACTGACTTTTAGATCCAGTCCTTTGAATACATGTGGAAGAAAACACTAATTCCAACTTCCAGCATTTTTTTCTGACTGGCCTGAGATCAGAAGTCTATAAACTGATTAAGCAAACACAAACAGTGGTTACATTTCAGGTGGTCTAAATCGTTAAATTTTAATTGAAGCATTTAACAACTTGGTTACTTGATACTGAGTTAAAAGCCCTTCAACTGAAAAATCTGTGACACTTGTTCACATTTTCTTATCATGTGAAGCGTTAGGCAAAACTACATCTTGAAAAGTGATCCTCAGAAACTCACAGTTAATATTACTCTTTGCAAATCAAATAATTGTGCGCTGTTGGGTTGATTAATAACCATCAACACTAGAGAAAACTAGTATTGCTGCTGTCCTCAAATACTGCTCCTCTGCACAAGCCAGCTCTCACTTGCAACCCAGCTGGGTAGGGGTTCTTCCAAAGACATGCATCATCCTAGCCTGGGGAACCGCCAAGGGCAGCCACTCACTAGGAGAAGGAATTCCCCCCTAAGCTGTTAGAATAACTTGTAAAAGCCTTTTTACAGCATCGTCTTGGACACTGCTAGGTAAATACACCTTTTGAAAATTATGGATAAAACTAAAGATTTGGCAGTCAGGATTTAAAACTGACATTAAACTTTCCTAGCATCTGCCATATATTATAGGGATACACACTTGCATTTTTGGCCAATAACCATTACTCTGAAAGAGTCAATTGATCAGTCAACTGATAATCCAAGAGTTGGATGCACAGGCATTGTCAGGCTTGGACAAGTTGGGCTTAAAAAGTCTTTGCTGAATTGAGGCTCAAGGCAGCAGTCAGGAACTTTTCCTTTAAATGTGATAGCTGATTGTCCGGCGTACGACTTGGGGAGTCCAAGCCAGTCCACTCTAGTTCGTGCCAGTCCTTGGACTTCGACTTCTATCAGTGCTTTTCTCATTGTCCTTTACTCATCTCCTGCAGCCTCTTACTGTCCACAGCTGCTGCCAGAGCATGCCCAGAGACTTGGCAGGAGCACACAGCTCACGAACTATCCTCAGATTCATCAGTAGCCGACACAATAAGGACAAACTAAACAACAAGAACTTCGTGACAAACCAAAGGGAGTGTAAACACTGAGAAAGAACAAAATGACGTGTTGAAATATTATCTCAGGTTCCTCTTTCTCTATATGAAAAGGAACTTTTTCCAAAGTAACCAAAGAAAGCATCAGGAAAGACCTAGACTGCAAGCTGGGGTGACTACCTTTGCATGCAAGTTGGTTTGGAGATGTTTGATGCCCATTCAAGCAATGTCATTCCCCTGATTAGAAATCAGCTTGTAAATGCTTGGAAGTCATAGCTTGAATATGAAATATTCTAGGCATAGAGGTGCAGCATCATGCTATCGTTGATGGCTAGAATATCCTTAGGACAGTTGGTAACAGGGAGCAGTGGGAGTGGGAGGGGTTGAGGTACACATACTGCAGTCCTATATTCTTAAGCCTCCTATCAGATAATTGTAAGAAAGGGTGAATAAACTATGAAACCAGGAATGCCCTTCAATCCCCAAGTGTTTATCTAGTCTCAGCCAAGTCACTGAGCAAAATATGTAGTTAGGTGAGATAACAAGTGGGAAAGGAGGTGGAAAAATGACAAACAGATGGAATTGTTCGCAAAGTGACTGCGCATTGCACCATGCTCCCACAGCTAGTTATCTATGACAGTGCGGATTAAGATGGCCAAAGCTGAAGAGAGAAGCACTGAAGTGTGTAACTGGGTTCTGGGAGACGTCTGTGAGCTTTGTCTCTACTCAGAGTTTTCACTGTCCTGTGCTTTAGTAGCTGTGGTTTCCTATTGCTGGCTCCTTGGTCTCGGAGGAGGCAGGCGTGTGGCATTGCTCAAATTGTTAGAGCTCCCAAGGAAAACACAGGACATTTGGAGGCATGTCTGAATAGCTGCACCAGTTTGTTTGCTGTTTTTATTTCCTACAAGAAAATGAGCTACAACCTTTTTCTCCTGGCTTTTGTCCTGGGCATTAGTGGAGCTTTCCAGTATGGATTGCAGGTCTCCATTATCAATTCTCCTGCTGAGGTAAGCATGGAGAGCTCAAAGAGTGAGCTACCAGGATTTCACTGTTCTCAGGTATTCATGCCTCTATATACAATGTCTAGCTCTTTTACTTCTGCTTTCAAAATTAGACTTATCATGGTTTCCTAGTTCTAAGAGTAACTGCTACTGCTCTTGTGTTTCATGGGGTTTGAACTTCTGTCTGATGTGACAGAACTGGGAAAGGGAAGGATGAATGATATCCATAAAATCAGCCGTGTTCCCCTTACTGAGCTGAATTGCTCCCAGGGCATTGTCCTCTCTCCATTGCTCAGGGAGTCCCTTGTACATTATGCTTTTTTCCAAGTGGCTGTGAGGTGAAATAGGACAGGGAAGGACTGTAGCTCTAGATCTGAGGTCAGCACCAATACCTGCAGCTGGAAGAGGAAAGCTGGGGAAGGTGTTTGTCATCCTGAATGGTACCTAGGACACTCAGCTCATACTATTACCACAGACAAGAAGGAATGTTGGGAAAAGATCAGGTAGCAAAACAGTCGGGGTTTAGCACAGAAACAGAAAACTCACTTACCATTCTCTTACTAGCACTCACAGTTCATATTTAATACTGATATATTTATTCATTGGATCTCATGGCTAAAACATCAGCTCCAGGAGTGTTAATGGCGAAATTCCCATGGATTTCATTTGGGCTAATATTCCAACCAAGTTATCGATAGAAATGTATCCAAAAGAGCAGTAAGTGGGTAGGAGAATTTAAAAAGTGGTGCCATTATGCAAAACATGTTGACTGAGTCCATTGTTTGTTTTTCTTTCTTTTAAAGTACATCAAAACTTTCATCCGTGAGACCTGGCTGAAGAGATTCGGCTCTCCTCCCAGTGCTGAGATGATCACTTTGATGTGGTCCTTTATTGTGTCCATTTACAGCATCGGTGGGCTTCTGGGCTCCTCGTCTGCTGGATATTTGTCTGTTAGATTTGGAAGGTAGGAAGAGTGATTACACCAGTCTCTCTATCTACAACCACAACTGCAGATTAAGAAACTGTGTCTTGGGAGAAGCACTCCTTGTAAGGTGGCATTGTGAGCAGCTCAGGGCTTCCAATGAAAGACCAGTGTAGCGAAGAAACAGAATGGCAAAATGTGCCAGTGATCACAAGGAAAATCATACCCTCTCCCTTATAAAGTCCAAAGCAAATCCGGTCCAGGAAAGTCATACCAGAAGTACACGTATTTTGAAGAGAATTTCAGAGACAACTACTCACAAAGTTTGTTCTTCACTGTAGATATTTGATGCCACTAGAGGCATCAAAACTTCAACTAACTTATCAGTCCATGGCCAAGTTTTGCCACTGCCATTTCCCATTTACTTAACTGCAGCTGATACAGAAGCTGGCACTGAGTATGTAACCATGGTACAATTCATGCCACTCCTTTCAGGCTGTGAATGAGTCAAGGGCAGTATTGATGCTCACATTAATTTTAATTATTTCCAGGAAGAAGGCCATGCTGTTTGCCAATATCCCTGCTCTGCTGGGTGCAGCTCTGATGGGACTCAGCCGCCTGTGTGGCTCTTTTGAGATGATCATTGCTGGAAGGCTATTTTCTGGAGTGTGTGGAGGTAAATTGGCATTCCTACCTGTGGTATTAAATAGTGGGAAGAGCAGTGACTGAGGGTCACAAGGATTTACCTGAGTAAACAGATTAGAGCTTTTTACTACACTCTGCAGAGAACGTGATTGCTGAATGCATTTTTAGCTAAATAAGAAACCACAAACATAATTAAATTAGTAATGTCTGACATCTCCATTTCTCTTTCTTCTATCTTTACATCCAGTCTATATAAAAGGTAATGCCAACTTCTGAAAAAGCCAAAACATGCAATATTTCAGGGAAGCATGCTCACTCAACAGAGGACTGGCCTCTGTTGTTCCTGTTGCTTTTCACTGTGGCTGATGCTGCCCTCCATATTACAGACAATGGAATGGCTTTCAAGCCAATTCAATTAGAATTTCCAATTCTACTTTCCAGATGCCTCAGATGGTTACATTCTGCCAGTGCTTTTGATCCCTGTGCAGTTGGATAAAGATAATACTAACCAGAAAAAAAAATTGAGAGTATAAATATTAATTAATTCACTGAGCAAATAGAATGTACAGCATTTGCCAACTTGGTGGTTTCAAGCAGAAAATAAGGCACATAGCATCTGAATAGCCACTGAAATATGTAATCTGAGACTACAGGAAGTAACCACAGTCCTGTCTGTGTATGTGGCTGTAGGAAACAATTAATATATAGACATGGGCAACAGCATCTACCTCTGCTTTTGGAAAACACTGAGATTTTGAAGTATGCGGGATTTTGAGACAAGGCAATCAAGAGCAGGACTCCACAGAATTGGGAAGTGAAGTTGTACTTTTCATTACTGTAGTTTGGAGAGAGCAGTGAGGGGCAGATGGAAAGAGTGAAACACAAAGTCAAAGCAAAAAGTGCCACTACCATCATGATGGCAGCAAAATATTCTGTCTTTCCTTTGGTGTGGACCAGAGGAAGGACAAGAGACGGAAGTGAAGCAGAGAAGAGTGAAGAAGGGAAGCAAATCAGTAAGAACCATGCAGGGTAGGAAGCAGGGATGGACTGAAGAGACTGCCTGGGCAGAGGGAGAGGCCTGGCACACCCTGCTGGAACATACAGGTCAGAGAAAAGTCCTCCAATGTCCTAAGAGAAGGCCAGCCTGCTGAAGGACAGATTTTCTAGGGGCTCGTACTTACTTAGTGGAATATTTAGCAAAGGCACAAAGCCACGGTATGGGGCACATGCTTCGTGCCAGGCAGCCACACCCTCAGCATGGATAAAAAGGTATCTGAGAGCCAACCCCTATAGGCTCTGTCCACAGTGGTCCCCTCCAAAACACCAGACCTATGTGGATTTGCATTGCCCTAACAGTCCTTTGTCACTGCAGGTTTAGCTCAGAATATCCATATCATGTATGCTGGGGAATGTGCTCCACGGAATATCCGGGGGCTGATTGCCATAACAGCTTCTACCTCCATTGCTGCTGGAAAATTTGTAGGATTTGCTCTGGGTCTCAGGTAAGAGAGTCTGAAACAGACTCAATTTATTCTGTTATTAAAATATATGCACATATCAATGCATGCCTATGCCCAGTGGCTGCTATTTGGGGCAGTCAGTACCAGGCTGATAACTCATAGATCCTGTAATAATTGTAATGTGAACCTATTTGGATCAGAAGCAGAGGGATCAGCCCCTGCAGGTTCTTCCTTCAGCACTTATGCTGGGACCGTTGGTCCCTGTGAGCCCTCAGATGCTGCAGGAGGATACAGGTGCCCTTGCTTTGCCCAGCACTGAGCAGCAGGAGCCAACACTGTGCAGCTCCTGTGCTGCAGGCAATGACCCTCTGCACTCCCTGCTGAAGACTCCTGGGTGGGAGCTGCCAAAACACACACAGCAGGGCTGAGGGATGACCTTGTGTCTGCACGTGCTCACATGGCCAGCACACATGGTTCCTCAGCCCCTCTCACTCTGCTGGTTTTGTTCCAGAGAAGTTCTTGGAGTGGAGGCTCTCTGGCCGATTCTCCTGTCAGCCAATGTGCTTCCTGCCCTTGTCCAGCTTCTCACCCTCCCCTTCTTCCCAGACTCTCCCCGCTATCTGCTCATTGACAAAAAGGACAAGAAAGGATGCATCAAAGGTGAGGAAATGGGCCATAAATCATTCATTTCAGGAAAAAGGGGGAAATACAGTAAAGCCCCAGATGAGCCTGGAAGAGAGGTACAGGTGGGAAGAAGACTTGTGTTCTTTTGGCTCTGAAACCACCTTCAGCTTTAGTGAAAGTCAGCCACTTCTGTTTGGATATTTGTCCTCTCTTGGCACTAGTATTTCCCTTGCCCTCTGCCAGGGTCCTCTGAGGGATGTGATCGCACACAGCTTGTATTTCCATCAATGCAGATTCTGCCCTGTACAGTCAGAGTATAGATACAGCACCTTCTCTGTGTGAGAAAGAGAGGCCCTGTACTGTCATGTGGTATCTGCAAGCATTCCAGTTCTTTGGTAACCCTAACAGCCACTGCTGACAGAAACTGAGTAACAGCCACCGTGGGTATTTAACTATCAGAAGATAGAACTCCTTGGATGTAAATATATTTTATATGTAGGAGTCATTTTACCTTGTCTGTGTTTTGGAATGTGCACTAGAACTGCACCTTTATCAGGAGAGTATTCAGGAAAGGATTGGTAAGAATTTAGGTGTGACTTATACTGAAAGACTGTCAGCAGCTATTGGCCAAAGGTGAGGTCATGATTAAGATTCATGGGTGAAAACAGATAGCAGTGATCTGGATCTGTGTCATATCTGAGCCCAGATGTCTAAGAAGTTCACACAAGAAAAGCACATGAAGTTCTAATAAGATACTCTGCAAAGCAAGAAATAATCTTCTGGGTTCATGTCTGTGCTGGTGAGCTTGGTCACCTCTCCTCCTCTCCTTCCAGCTGTGAAGCAGCTCTGGGGAGATGGGGACCATATGGCTGAAATAGATGACATGATGTCAGAGCAAAAAGCCATCCGTGGGGAGAAGGCGAAGAGTGTTTGGGATCTGCTCCGTGACAGAGCCGTGCGCTGGCAGCTCATCACTCTCTTCCTCGTTGTCTCGTGCATGCAGCTCATTGGGGCCAATGTGGTACGTGCAGTGCTTTGCTCTGCTCTCTGCATTGCTGGCAAGCTTCTCAGCAAAAGTAACCTCTGCAAGGAGTTGTGAATGACTGCAATGGCGCCTGTAAGAGGGGTCTGTTGTTACTGTTTATTACAGTGTTTTCCCATGGAAGTTTGGGATCTGGGGTAAGTTGAGAACTGTGTTTTAGTAAGCACCTCCTGAAGGCATTTCTATGGATTACCCTGCTATCATAAGATGATTTTCTATTTTGTTAAGGCCTAGTTAGTTATTTTCTGTCCAAAATGACAGAAGCTAGTGTAAACATGGCCACATGTGTACAGCTTTCACAAATTTCTATTTTTTCCAGGTTTACTCTTATGCATACAATGTCTTTACAAAGGCTGGAATCCCCCCTGCTCAAACCCACTATGTCTCCCTGGGGGTTGGGACCACCGAGATCCTCTCCACAGTCCTGTGTGTAAGTGGCTTCTCAGCTGGATTTTGTTCTGCTGTAATACATCATTCATTTTGATCTTCAGAAAATCTGTAAATGGAGCTTCAGGAATCAAATTTTTGCAGCAAATCAACCATGGAACTGATCACATAAAGTCTTCTCCCCACACCCTGCAAACATGGGCATTTCTATTCCATTTCTGGGAAGAGTGGAGAGTCTTCCTGTCAAAATCACAACCCATTCTAGGCCAATCTTGGGAGTCTCCGTTCGCCCCTGGAAGAAGGGCAGATGTCATTTGTCAGTTGGACTCAGGGCTGTAGGAACCACAGCAATTAACAGTGTAAGCATTCCCACTCTGGTCTCCTGCCCGGCTCTCCTTTGCCTGCAGAATGCCACCTCTGATCTCCTCTGCCCAGACAATGCTCCCTGTAGCTCTGCACCTCCCCATCTTCTGCTCCTCCCTGCAGCTCCTGGTCCTGCTCAGGCCCTCCAGATGCCTTTACTCACCCTCCCAGAGAAGTGGGTGGATGAGTCCCATCCCAGTCTCCACTCCTCCAGTGATTCCCTGCCTGGCCGGTGAAGGCAGACACTGGAGCAGCTCACCAGTGGCTGCCTTCAGTCTGTCCTTTGGAGCTGGCAGCATGTCCTCCTGCTTGCAGGGTTTCCTCATTGAGCGTGCAGGGAGGAAGACACTGCTGTGGAAAAACTACACTGTGATGGCCTTGGCTCTAGGGCTCCTCACAGTCACGCTCTCACTACAGGTAAGACCCCACTGATGCGTTAGAACTGTCTTCATGTTTTATTGTATGGCAGATATAACGACTATTTTCCTCCCCACAAATTGCTTTTTAGTGAGAAGAACTATTTTTGGGGCTAACCATGATACTAATAGAGGTCTGTTCCCAGCCATGTACATATGGATTAAAGACAGTAGCTTTAGAAAACCAAGATCCTTGCCAAGGCTATCTCATGAAATTTCTGAAAGTAGAGGCAATAGATCTATGTTAAACATTGACATACTTAGTAGCGATGAGCATTTGTAATGGAGCTAGATAAACAAAATTTTAATTTCTGATTTTATTTGCTTTTCATTTCCTACCACAGGACTCCTTTTACTGGGTACCATACTGCTCTGTTGCACTTATCTTTATTTTCATCATGAGCTTTGGCATTGGGCCAGGTTGGTATTTTCTACTGGAATGGTTTCATTTGCCCCCTCATTCCTTCCTCATTGCAGCCATTAGGAGAGATCCCAGGCACAGCTGTTCCACAGTAGGCATGAATCCCTACTTCTGATTCCGTGCTGGCGTCGATATTTCCCTCCATACTATGGTAGGATGTAAAATTCATTTCCTATTGCATTCCTACATGCCTTTTTTTCAGAAGAGCTGCCTCAGACGCTTCCAGGCCACTTAAAGCCATGAACTTAGGCAGCAAAATGAACTATGAGGTACAGAAGCACCTTGCAAAATTTCTAAGCTTCCTTTTTTCTTCAACATCTTTTTCAGCTGGAGTACTATGCCCCTTGCTGACGGAAATATTTATTCAGTCATACAGACCAGCTGCTTATGTTTTTAATGGTGTTACAAACTGGATCCAGCTCTTCATCCTTGGACTTTTGTTCCCTTTCATCGTGGTAAGCAAAGTAGGGTGTTTGTTTCAGTTCAGAGGAAGTTACACTCCTCTTGAACTCAGAGCATGCTTCTCTTATCAACACTTCATGCAACCAACAGAGCCCAAATTAATTGCAGTTCTGATGGCCTCTTCCTTTTTAATCAGGTATTTACTGGAGTGTAGCAAACCCGCAAAATGCTTCTAACTCTACACAAGTTAGAGTAACATTGGGAACACAGACACGGTGACAGAGGCACCAACACTGTCAGATGTCATTTGAAGCAGGATTTCTATCAACTAAGTCCCTGACCAAGTTCTTTTAGTAAACACAAACCCAGAAACTCTATATCATAAGAGAAGGAAATCAAGATAAATTTTTATGGACACACTTTGTCTCTTTTCTTTCCTGTAGGAAGGTCTTGGTAATTTCTGTTTCATCATTTTCCTGACATACTGTCTGTCCATGGCTATTTTTGTATTCCTGGTGCTGCCAGAGACCAAAGGAAAGACCATGCTGCAGGTCATGGAGGACTTCAATCGCCTGAACTACCGTGGAAAGAAGGGACAGGCAACCCTACAGCAGAGTCACTGCTCAGTGATGACTGTTACTAGGCTTTAAGAAAAAACCTTCCACTTCATATTTTGCTCTTTCATTACTGTAGAGCCCGGAAGCCTCACTAAGCAAGAGAGAATCCATAGATTCACCAAAAAATCACCTGCAGTGCAGAGTGCAGGATGAACTTGATGGTTCTCTCCAGCTCCTGAAATATGAGCTGAATTAATTCCTCTACAGAAAAAAAATTAAACACGGTTTATAGAGAAAATTAGATTTTAGTCAGTCCCTCCGAGCTTGCAGTTGTAAACAGAAAACACAGGATCTGCTATTTTCTTGGCAAAACCAGGACTCCACAGTTGGAAGAAGTGATTCTGGAAGGTCCAGAGCAGATCTGCAAAGGAGACAGAGCTTTGACACTGAAATAATCTGCTCCTCTTAATAAGTCAGTGCTGATGAGCCTTCCCAGAGAAGAAGCTTCAGTCCACAGGAAAAGAAGTGTTTAGCTCTTTAATCCAGTGGAAGAAGAGTGCCTTGCCTATCAGTGGGCAGAATCGATATGCAATGTTCCCCCCATGTTTACAATTTTGGAGATTCTTCTATTGGGATAAACAGGGCTGTGTCAGCACTGCAAGAAAGCAATGAGCAAAGAAAGCAGAGGAGCAGGAAATCATGAGTGAGCAAATCCACAGTGGCAGGATCTCCTTTGTTAGCAATGACGATGTAGTGTGTCTTCAGCCTAGAGAACACTGGGATTGAACTCCTGAGAGTAACTGGTACCAACGAGATAGAAAAGAAGGACGCCTCTCCTGGAGAATTTATTCTGTATGTGTGAGTGTTTGCTTCTCTCTCCAGGCCTCTGAATAATTCACATTTCCATTATAAAACCTGATAAAAAGGGCTTCACATTTGTGTTCGTTGCTGTATGACATGACACCTTTTTGGTTTTCTTCAGGCTTGACAGTTTTCTGATAAGGAAATAAAAAGCAGTGACTAGGAAACCACATCCTTCTGATTGTGCCTGGATTGGTTTTCATTGAATGAAGAGTCAAGGACAGAGGAGAGTCCCTCTTTGGGGCAGAGTTGTTGGGGTCTGTGTCTGTCTTGTTCTGGAGATGAGATCTTCACTACCAACTGATGCAGATGCTGCACAATAAATTTTGCAAAAGAGTCTGAATATTGAGTGGCAGTTTCTTTTACAGCCCAAAGGCTCCTGCTATTTCATCTTCATGCTGCCCTCCAGCAGTATTTGTGGCAGTGCCAAAAGGTAATTCCAGGAGCAGGGGTCTTCCCCAATACAGCTATTCCTCCCATGACAATCATCATACTACCAATAAAACTACATAAAATTTATTGCTTCAAGGTTTTAGATCATGGATTGCACAGTACCAGATTAAGAACCAACAAACATTTCTTCTTCTGGTCAAAAATGCATGGAAAAAAAAGAGAAGCATTTGAAGTGTTTTGAAAACAAAATATTAGGTAAGGCCTTTATTTTTTTTAAAGGTCTTTATTTGGTTTGGTCTTCCTCAAGCTTACTGGTTCCCAATGAGGAAGTTTTTACTGTCTTACAAGACATTAAAAACTCATTTCTTTATACATGTCTTTCTACAGCATGATTGTGTTCAGCCTGTGTTACTTCTTCCCTTTTACTAAAGGCAGTCCACAAGAGGGAAAGTGTGGTAAATCATTAACACTGCCATAAACGATTATGGATTGGGAATAAAGGTTGGAGAAGTACTTGTGAAGCTGCAGTGTAGAATCCAGGATCACACAAGTGCAACTCAGGGCATCTTTGAAGACAAGATCCCTCAAAGTCCGGGGTGTTGGTTGAGCTCCATACTGGGTCTGGAAAAAGCATATTTCTTGTAGTGTTCAAATCCCAGGTGGAAGGATGCATCTTGTCCTCTTCTTTAGGAAAATAAATAAAAACTATATGAGGCATTTAAGGCCTGTTTTCTCCATTGTACAGCACTGAACAATAGTGTGAGGCCAGATGAAAATAAGACAGCAGTAGGAGTATTCTAGGAAGGACACAGACAAGAGGAGAAAGAAGAATAGGGCTCTGCAGGGACTGTTTGATCAACGAGATGTTAAAAACTGGCCACAGACAGTGTTTAGAAACCTCTCCAGAAAGGTCCAGAACTGCCATGTCTGCCCTTCCTTCCATCCTCAGCTCGAAGAAAAATCTTCCTTTCCCCTTTAATGCCTCCATGCTCATCAGCTCCTTGCCCACTGAGATGTGGCATCTCACTCTGGCACGGAGTGGGTCAATTCCGCAGTTACAGAGAGGAAAGACTGAGGCTTCTGAGTGGTCTGGAAAAACTCTGACCGTTATAAAGAACCAGGTGTTAGCAAGGACACAAAATGCCAATATTCCAATACTTTGTTTCCTGCATCTGGGAAATTTTTCAAGCAATTGTAAATCTTCTAGCAGGCAAGGAGAGGCATTATGGCTCAGCTACAATTCTAAAGGCCTGTTGCAGACTAGAGGGGAGGAAAGCATCTGCTGCCTAAACTGCTTGTCAGAGAAGTGAAGAGGGACTCTGTTCCCCTGAGGGGAAGATGGTAGCACTGTCTGACTCCTTGTACAAGAGGAACATGCAGGTGTTTTAGCAGTGCGAGTAAGGGGGAGTGCTCCCAATTCAACAGGGATAAACATTTACCAATGTTGTAATTAGCTTGTCATATCTGGGTCTTAGAATAATTAAACCAGCAAGAAGAGGCCCTGGCCAGTGTCAGGGGAGGACACAATTTGCTAAAACGCACATAGTTAGAATTTAACTTTTGTGCTATGATCCCTAGCTCTTACAATCTCAGTGTGGAACCCATCTCTCTCATCTGACAGACTTGACAAGGGCTCTCAGAGCGGGCAGGGTTTCAAGGGGAAATGGCTGGTTTTCTCTCAGACCTGGTGAGTATCCAACTTCTTGTGCTCTAGCGCTGGTCACTAACAGCAGCATGCTCTTGAAAGATTACAGCAAAGGGAATCATTCTTTCTTGTAATTAAAATGAGCAACAGAGCAAGTTTTTGGGACAACACTGGTTCAGCAATAAGACTGACTAAATGGCACCTGCAGAAAATACATTAGAAACGCAAAACAGTGAGAGGTTTTAAAGAGGACCTGGGAAGCCAGGAAAGATGGGAATCTGGGGAATGATAGAGAACATAGTGAAAAACACAAAACACAAAACCCCTCCCACTCCACTGCTCTGCACTGTCAAAGACAATTGAGGATACTCATCAGTTTAAAGTGTGACCTGACTAAATGCCTGAAAACATATGTGCTTGTGAGGAATGCTCTGAAATTCAGTGTACATCACAGAAACACAGCATTTCCAATAGGAGTCATTCAGATAGTGCCTCTAAAAATGTCATTTCATATGGGGTTGATAAAAGTGAAATGTAAAAAAAAAAAGTTTTGAGAGGACAGACTCAGAGGGCTGAGTCATCTCTGGAAAACGGTGAACAGTGTCCCTGAGGAGGCAAAGGTGAAAGCAAAAAGGGATTCAAAAAAGCTGCAGCTTCTTTCTAGTACAAAGGTAAACACAAATGATCTCAACAATGCTTTTATGATTTTTGTTTTCTGTGGTTAGAAGAACTAACAGAATTAGAGAATGTATATTTTCAGACTGCTAATAACCTGGAGAGGAACATAGCAGAATGTAGAGATTTGTACTTTAACAATTTCCCATGAATTTAAGTTGATTAATGAAAAATTCGGGATGGGTTTTTGCATTTTAGTGGTTTCTTAGTCATAGAAATATGAAGATATAAGATTCTGTAAATTATCTCATGGTCTGAAAGGCGTGCCAGTACTGCGAACTTAGGATGTGTTTCATTCTCTTTGGCAGGTTCAATACCGGAGGCTATTGCTAATGGTTTTGGTGCTGGGAATTGGTGGAACCCACCTCTCTGGTTTTCAGATGTCTGTGATAAATTACACTTCTCCGGTGAGCAAAGCTGGAGAAAAAAAATCACACCTCTAACTGTTCCTCATGGTCCTAGGCCTTACACTTTGCGGATGCTTTACAAAAGCTCTTAGGTGTTGCTATGTCAGTTTATTCCCAGCTGTTTCCAATGCCGTACTGTCCTGCCAAATTTCGCATGATTGCTAGGAGCTGTGCTCCGAAGACAACTTCCCACAGAATTTTATGGAAAGAACATACTGAGATACCTCCTTAAAGTTTATGCCATGGAGAAAAAAAATTAAATCTAGCTGATAGAGTCAGCTCAGCCCTTTTCTCTTTATATCCATTACTGGCCAAAAGAACATTTGCACTTTACTATAATGAATAAAATGTCCTAATATTTGGTGTAGGAGAGCTCGGATTCAACACACTAAAGAGTATAATTAATTTTTGAAAGATTCGCTTACACTATTAGGCTGTATGAGAGGAAATATCAATCCTAACTGCAAACAGATGTCCTATAGTCAGGCTTTTAGTCACGACTATTAATCTAATTGTTTTTAATTGTAAACGTTATGAGGAACATTATGATTAGTGCCTTGATGGAACGAAAATCTCTTTTTCTGTCCCAGTACATTCAGAAGTTTATCAATGAAACCTGGCTGGAGCGATACGGTTCTGCGCTGTCCCAGGAGACCCTGATGTTACTGTGGTCCTTCATCGTGTCTGTGTACTGCGTAGGTGGGATGATAGCGTGTCTGTGTAGTGGGTACCTGACTGCAAAATTTGGAAAGTAAGTATATTACCCAGCATCTTGCTACCCAGGGTTGCAACAGGGGAAGCTATTAAATATTATTCAACTAATAGAAGGGATACCAGAATCTCACTGCCCTCTGCTGCCGCAGAGTTTACCCAGCATGTAAAACTACACCTGGGTGCATTGGAGAAACAAGAACATGCAGATATTTCTGATTCCCTTGTCACAGCTTTTGTTGACATACAATTCCTGTATTTTTGCTGACATTTTACCCTGCAGGAGTTTCCTTCAGCCTCATAGTTTGCTCACACAGCGAGTAAGAGGAATCTAGCTTTTCCACTCCTCTGCAAAGACATCACGCCTTTTCATAACCAGATTTGATTGTCCTGTAGGCAATGGGTTTAAACACAGCCATGGCTTCAGTCTGTAAACACAGAGGAGAACATTCAGACATTAGTCAAAGAAGAACATGGATCATACCCACGTGTTGTTTGCTGTTGCAGGAAGAAATGTCTCCTGTTCAACGACGTGGTCCTAATAGTAGCCACGCTGCACACTGGCTTCAGTAGGAGAGCCAAGTCGTTTGAGATGATCCTGGTTGGGCGCTTCCTCGAGGGCATCGGTGCTGGTAGGACTCCCCACTACTCCATGTTAATGTGACTTCTTTGGGGTGGATACAGAAATCTTCCTGATGGGAGTACCCAGGAATGTTTTGTAACCCAGTGGAATGAGAAGCAGATTGGGGCAAGGTAAGAGAAGCTGTCCTTTGCCTTCAAGAGGTCTTGTAGAGAGATCTGATGGATTAGCTAAATATCTTGCTTAAAGTAAAAGGTACATTTTCAGCCTACTATTGCAGAGGATATATGGGAAAGAGTTCAGAAGAGAGAGGAGAGAGCTGAAGGGGAACTGAAAAGGGACTCTCTCTCTTTCTTTCTACAGCTTTAGCACTCTCCTGTCTTCTCCCTTTAGGAATACATATGAATGCCCATGTTCAGTATGCTGGAGAGATCTCACCCAAGAAGTTGCGTGGATTTATAAATGTGACCTCCTCAGTGTTTCTTGCACTAGGAAAAACTGTAGCAAGAATTCTTGGATTAAGGTGCTTGTGCTACTCCTTCTCAGCCTGTTTTATATTTATTTTTCTTCTATATAGCAGGGAAGTGGTGTTCTCCCACTCCGAGAAACAGACATACACCATGGCTGGGGTTTTATTTTGCCTAAATATGGCAGTCAAAAAGGAGGGATCTACCCCATACAAGTCACTGAGCTTTCCATGCCATTTCCTGGGGAGAGAAAGGCCTGTCCCTTGAGAAGGATGACTCCATCTCTGGACGTGCAGTCTCTCTGCTGAAGTTAATAAGAAAAAAACTATATGTAAATACTCTTAGTAAATTTGTGAGATCTGAAAATTTTGCTAATTTCTTGATAACCTCATGCAGACTTGCAGTATTGGTTCAAAAGGCTGTTGTGAGAATATTCTGACCTTCAGAAATTATTCAAACTCTAAGAAAAATCTCAGTCTTGCAGAAGAAATAAAGTATTAATCTATTTTCCTGTCCTAACAAAAACAACATCTATTTCAATTTAGCTTTTCAAGGACTGTATGTATTTTGTGTCTCTTTAGCTAGCCTAAAATTTAGAAAATACCAAATTAGTTATAAACTGTAATTTTACTGGACTATAAATAGATTCTAACATGCTTTCATAGAGATCTTTTAGGAACTGAAGACATGTGGAATGTCCTATTGTCCTTCTCTGGATTGGTAGCATTGATTCAACTGCTCTTTCTGCCATTCTTTCCTGAGTCCCCACCCTATCTCTTGCTGCAAAAAGAAGACAAAGCTGGTTGCTTGAAAGGTAAAATAAAACTTTAGATCCTTATTTTTTTAAATCACAGCTCTTGGGAAAGTGAAGCTAACAGCGGGAATTGGCTTTTTTATTAACCAGCTACCGAATTCTTGATAATGACATGATTAAAGTCCTCCAGACCAAGCAGAGTCATCAGAAATATTTAAGATCTACCCCTAACTGCTACAGCATTTTCCAGGGAAGTTTCACCGTGTTCCAGTAAGCGATGCTCCTTCCAGTCCTTTGCTCAGTAACTGATGAATCAAAGCATGGACTCAACTGCAAACGTTTAGTGTCATTAAAAGTTGAAAAAACACAGAATCATGAGTTGATCCGATGATGGAGGAGTATACTTCATTCTGTCTCCTCTATAGCCATGAAGCAGCTCTGGGGAGAAGGGAACTATCGCACAGAATTCGATGACTTGATGAAGGAAAAGGCTATAACAAAAGGCACAAAAATCATGAATGTCCTAGAGGTGCTGAGAGAACGATCCGTGTACCCACAGCTGTGTACCATGCTCCTCCTTTTACTGAGTCTACAGCTCTGTGGCCTGAGTGCAGTTGAGTATGCCCTATTTCCATGCTTAGATCTGCTGTTAAGTCTCCAAAGTGCCACAATGCCAACTTGTCCCTTTCCTCTGGAGCTACATTATTCCTCCTCACACAGAGCACACTGCCTGAGACCTGAGGTATCATCCCCCCAGTATTCTTCATACCTTTAAGGAAGCTTCTTAGGTGGGAATACGAGAGATCCAACTCAGCCTAAATTCCTGCAAGGGCACTGTTGCCTTCACTCCCCTGGAGGTATGACCAAAGAGTCTGTAGAGGAAAGGGTTACAAGTACCCGAAGGCTTGCAGCAACCCAGCACCACTTTCTCTGACTTCTGCAGTAGAAGATGGCCAGCTATTGCCATCTGGTTTCGTTTCATTTCATAAAGGACATTTATCCATTAGGTAATATCCTTTCAGCTGTTTCCACACTGGCTGAGCCCAATGCAGTCCAAGATGGCAGTCATTCCACCTCCTTTTATCACTTGTCTAGGGGTCTCTCTCCATAAGCCCTGGTTCAGCCTGTGTGCTCTGCTGGAGGTGGTTCATTCCAGGTGCCAGCAATGGAATTCCCTCTGCACTCTGCACCGACAGGGAAATGGTGCCCATTCCTTCAGGGGCTCTGCAGATGAGCAGCTTCTGTTTAGCAACTGGAAAAGGGCAACAGAATCAACTGTTTGAATGACAATGTATGGTCTGCTAAGACTGAGATTTGCTTTTCTTTCTCTTGTCTTGTCCCTTTTCTTTTTGCCAAAATTATACCTTCCCCCAAATCTTACAGGCAATATGCTTCTTCCAGCTACTTTTTTTTTTTCCTTTTTTTTTTTAATGGACTTACAAATCCCTTTTCTTGATTGCCATTAGCCTTTTGATTTCTCACATCTGGAGCAGTTATGTCACCTCTCCTAAGCCCCAATAATGTATTGCTGTTTTTGCAGTGATGACAAATCTAGTTCTAAGGGATGCTGGATAAGCACATATCATATCTATTAACTATGCTTTATTTTTCTTATTTCCCAGATCACCTTCTACACCTCAGAAATTTTTCAGACAGCCAACCTTCAGGAAAGCATAATCCCATACGTATCTCTAGGAGTTTCAATCTCTGAACTCATCTCTATCATATTCTGTGTAAGTCAGAGCTTCCTTGGCTTTTAAGAATTGAAGTATTCTTCCTTAAAGCAAAAGAATCTTCTCCTTATGAACCAAAGAACTTTTCTGTGGTGCTGCATGAATCTGTGCAGTGGTTGTTACCACCCACGGCAAATTTTGTCCCAACTTTCATGTGTTTCTTCCCATCTCCATTCATCCTAATTTCTTAAAAGACTCCCTTATGAAATGTCATTCAAACATAAATATATGTACTTATTTCCATATTATTACGTGTGCTTATTCCATATTTGTGCGTATCTATAAATTCAAATGGAGTTGTAACATACTTCCACTGATTACAGTGTTTAAGAAGTAGCTGCAATGCTGGGCAGTGATGGTAATTCATAAAATTAGAGAGCCTAGAAGGAATTCAATAAAATAACCAACTTGGTACCAATAAGACTTTTGTTCTCTGATGTAAAAAGAGCTCAAGGAGAATGCTCGATTTGTTGGACTGCTTGCAGTTGGATTTTGCCGTGCTTCCAGTGATAGGTAATTTTTTCCTATTCCTCAGAGCTCCATAATCGATCGGTTTGGACGTCGAATGCTGCTGTGCGGTGGTTATTTGCTGATGGCACTGATACTGGTGTTGCTTGAAACAAGCCTTCTGCTGAGTGTAAGCAAACGTCTCTCCGGGAGCACACCTGCACCAGAATTTTCTGTGCAGGACAGCAGATAGCCAGCCTTAGCTTCCATGTCCAAACCAGCAGGTCAGAATATCTTCTAAATACAAGCTCACTTCTGTAGATGTGACACCACAAGCTGCTTCTGGCCTTCCACTGTGGTCAGTAAAGAGAGATAAGTAGGTCTAGAGAGCATCCATTACACAGCTCAAAATCATGGGCTTTTTCACAAATATTGCTGCTCTTGTGCTTAGATCAGCTGTGCTACAGCTATAAAAGTAATTTTCATTCTCTTCCTCCCTTCACCTTTGTCTAGGATCAGTTCCTCTGGATGCGTTATTGCAGTGTTATTCTCATCTTTTTATTCATCATTGCTTATGGAATAGGACCAGGTGAGTACAACAATAAAAGCAACAGGAAAGCTTGGACCCCAGGGATAAGCACAGGCCATGAATGTATAGAAGTAGAACTAGAATGTATGACTATATCTTTAAAAATCAACAGCTTAGTTGAGACTGAGCTTTGAGGGAATTTCAGTTTTTGATGAATTAATTACCTAAGAAACAATGTCTTTTACAAATTATATTAAATCATTCACACCCAGATTAATCAGGACTCTGTTTTCTCTCACTGGATTACAGGTTCAAACCAAACAGATTCTTGTTAATCAATTCACAAAGACTTGTTTTCCATGGTGTGAATACTGTTCAGTGCAAATACAGGTTCAAATGGCTGATCTCTAATATCAGAGGTTTCTCAACTCACCTGTAAAATCCTACTCAATGAAAGAATGACACCTGACAGCTCTTAATGTCACTCTTAATCACCTACATCAGTAACACCAGACCCAAACTTACCGCTCTCTGTTAGAACCTCACTCACCTAAGACCAGTATTTACTCTGGAAGTTCTCTGACTAAACACTACCAGTAGTTACTAAAGTCTCCAAATTCAGATGGCAGCCTTTAGTGTTGTAAGGGTTGTATATGACAACCATGAATGTCTTGAAAACACAACAGAGTTCCCACAGCAGCAGAACTGAGGTAACTTCTATGGGAAATGGTGAATTACAACAATGTTTCTATCACTTTTTTATGGTTTTTTTTTCCTCAGCTGGAGCTGTTGCATCTGTCATGAATGAAGTCTTCACCCTCTCAACAAGGGCCTCCGCTTTTGTAATTGGTGGAATCGTCATTTGGCTAGGCCTCACATTCACTGGAATGATTTTCCCCTTTGCAGTAGTATGTAATTTGATTCAAATCTTCTCTTTGACTCTGTCAATTTAATCTGGATTTCTAGGCTCATCTGGACAGGGAGTAGGACAAAATGACATGTAGATGATCAAAACTGTGAATCCCTTATTGCTACAGCATATGGAGGCCATTTATATAAAACACTTCCCAATACTTCAGAAACCATCTGCTGCCCCAAGAAGAGATTGAAAAGATAAATAAGTATTTTTTCTGTGAAATGACCCTATTCCTTATTTCACAGGAACAAATCAACAAGTTTCAAGAATCTATAGGGACAAGTGTTGCCAAGGAAATAACTCATCTTGTTTTATTTTTTTGTCTCCAGATGCTTCTTGGTCCTTTTTGCTTCCTCATCTTTATTGCTGTCCTGGTCATTTCAGCGGTTCTTATCTACCTGTTCCTCCCAGAAACAAAAGGGAAGTCAACCTCTGAAATCACAGAAGAATTCAGAACCCGCCAGTTTAAGAGGAAACATCATCAGGCTGTGGAGATGAATGCTGCCGAAGAAAAGACATTTTGCACCAAGCTCTGATAAGCCACCATAAGTAATTTCCACTGTTCAGGCATAACACATCAGTTGTATTTCAAGTCTTTCTCCATTGCTATCATTTTAAAGCACCAAGATTTGTTTCTACGTTTCTTACTTTATAAAAAATTCTGCTCAGGATTAAGAGCAGGATGAAGAGAGGATTAAACATAGCCATAGTTCTTGCAAACAATTTTCATGTCACCTCTTTATGCTATTACACTGTAAAGGACTTAGTATTGATCGTGAACACTGCACATGAACAAACACCAGCTAGAACAACAACTTCTATTTCTGTGAGCTGACATCACATAACTGTGTGTCCTGATTGTCTCTATGACTGTCAGAGATCAGCCCTGCTCCCTGGGCATTTGGTACAGACAAACTCTCACTTGCATCCCCTGGAGCAAACTGACTGCACTCTCCATGCATGTCAGTTGTAGCAAAATCAGGAGGAAGTTCTTGCAATACATTCTGGTGCCTCATGGATGGCACAAGGGTTAACAAATACTCATGCAGTGCTGAAAGCTGGAAGACAAGAGCCGTGGAGAGAGACAGAGAGTAAGACTTGGAGAGAGTACTGAGAGAGTAGACAGTTTGAAAATTCAGCCCATTTTATAAATAAGTAACTGCTCCAAAAAAAAGGAGAAGTTGTATCTGCTAGCTGTGTACTGGCCTAGTACACACAGCACTCTGCTGCTGCACATCAGCACGCAGTCCTACACTTCACCACTGCTGTGCTCCACAGCGCCTCTGGACTGTGCTACTCAAGGGCAGCCAGTCCTGCTGACCACTGCAGTATCTAATCACTTCCCTCCCCAAACTCTTCTACCTTCGTATAGGATGATCAATTATTTTTCCTTTTTCTGTCTTGATTACAAATGGTATTTCATGCCTCCTCTTTAGCAGGACCGTAAGTCCTTTCTTTCTGCATTTTAACCATTCTTATGTATTATCATTGTGCTGAAGTCTGAATTAGTGTTGAGTTTTAGGGAGTTCTCTATTTAAAATTTTCAATAATATACTCACTGCTTCTAAAGGAATAACCACAGAAGAAGCTCTGATATTAAAGCACCAGTGTGTGTTCCAGCAGCTGAAACCCGGGTTAGATTTTATGTTCACTCCCTTCATCACTCCTTGTATCAAAATAGGGAGCACTCATGCTACTGAACGTTCCCATTCAAAGGGCTCTCTCCTGTTGAGGGACTGATACATTTAATCCACCCATTTTAAGCGTTGTCCAATTGCTACAAAAACCATAAATCAACAGAAATCATACGAAGTAAACATTAACCTCAGCCTCAGAGTAGGATGGTTACTTAAGCTGAAGGTGCAGAAGAGGCATGAGAGAAAACAGTTCCTCAGTCTGACAGAGTTCTGTCTGCCTGGGATCAGCCACCCTTTCGATATAAGATGGACAAGCTCCTTCCAGAAGTGGTGAGTACTGCAGCTGGCAGCCCCAGCTGTTAGCATTTAGCTTTTAGAAGAACTGAGAGGTTGTCTGTTGCAGTCACCATACCTACAGAAAATGCATTACATACTTACCAAACTTCTTTCAAAATAATAGGATAGGCAGGGGATAATCCTTTTAATTTTGCTACTGTAAAAATTGGAGCTAACATTTAAAATTTAAAAAAATCAAAAGACACAGACAACATTCTGGACTAAATCATCATGGAAACTTTGAAGAAAGTTCCGGCTGGTTAGAAAAACTAATTTAAAAAAAAATTAATCTAGTTCTTAAATGGTGAGGTATTTCTGTACCGTTTTTACCTGCTCATGCTTGCTTCTATGTCCAAGTGTGATACTATCACCTAGCTGGTAGACTGATTATGTTCTGAAATTGTACATTTGAAAAGAAAGATTTTGTGGATGGTTTAGTTAGTTAATGTGAAGAAGAGTAGCAAAACTGAAAATCCAGAACCTTTATCTGGCTGATCTTTTTCTGCATTGATGCTGGACATGTTCTGCTGAGATCGTTTAAGCATCATCAAACAAGCCAGCATCCTAGAAATACAGGGACTATGATATCACAGCTTTTTCTGTGATGAGCTTGTACTGTTCCTTGCATGTTCAGTACCAGTGGTTGGTTGTAATGCTCTTTGTGTTGGGAATTGGTGGATCCCTCACAAGTCCCTTTCAAACCTCTGTGAACAAATCCTCATCCATGACAAGAAAAGCAGATACAGCACCTTCAGGAGACATTGATGGTGGGGTCAAAATGTAAAGGATGCTTCTCAAATCAAATTGTTTCCACTGACTTTCCATTCCCAGCTCTTTCCACGCACCCTTCTTTGCAGAAAAGAACAAGAGCTCGCCTATAGCTGCCTCTGAGTGGGCATGCCCAGGTAACAAACACATCAGTCCCTCCATATAACAGATGTTGCTACTATGGCCTCTTCCCTATGCCGTCTCTGACAGAGCAGCTTGCAGCATCCCTAGCAATGTTGTAAAGGGGGATTTCTAATGCATGAGTCTCCTGTGTGAAAATAAGAACAGCGTGAGGCAAAATGGAACACAAATGTAACGTTTATCTTCTTCCATGCTGTTCTTTCCTGGTCTGCACAGGTTTCACAGTGAAATGCAATTGCAAGTGGCAGTACCTCTGAACTGTGCTGAATAGACATTCAAGCCATAGAGTTGCTAACTCAATAGAGAGCTGGAAAAACACATGTTGAGATCAGTGTTCACTATTGGCACTGTTCCAGTGTACAATGGTGTGTTCTGCTGTGGTAGCTTTCACTTCGATGTCTCAGTTCCTTCTCTCTGATTTTACTTTCTTTGCTGGTCCTTTTGCAGGAACTGGTCTCAGCAGAAGCACAGCTGGAACACTGCAGAGGGACTGTTCATCCCTGTCACACAGCACCATGGCTGGTTTAAAAACATGAGCCTTGGATCCCTCTGTCCCTCTCTCATGAAGTCCAGCCGTGCTGACCCTGATATAGCTCCAGTACCTCCTACAAAAAGTCAGGCTGCTTTGCTGTGCACCCCCTCTGCTTCAAGGCTTAATGAACCTTTCCATCTCAAACATTCATCCTCCCAAAGCTCACTAATCCAAAGTGCCAGACCTCAGGAGGCTTGTTCTCCCAAATGCTCACTATTGCTGCATCTCTTGTAGTTACTGATAAACCAGCGAGTATATGATTAACCCGCCAATATTAATGTTTGTGAGTTGTCTTAATCCCATCCCAAGGTCTCTCTTTCATACTTCTGCAAGCAACGTCTCGAATTATTTTGACTACTCACCCGGCCTATCTTGCCTTCAGGAAAGAAGAAAATCTAAACTATTTTATTTCTATTGCTGTTTCACACATAAAGACTGGAGTGTATCATGTCACAGTAACCAGACAAACTGGATTTCATGAAGTTAAACTTTGCCATCATTGTCATAATTTCGTCAGCATGTTTAAAATGCTGTAAAAGGAGGAGCAATAAAATAAAATAAAATAAAATAAAATTATCTTTCTCTGATTTATTTCCAGGAAAACCTCATCTCTTTCTGCTTCCTTATCTTTACTGAGATCTTCATCAGCCTTACATCTTCATCTTCCTCTTCCTTCCAGAGACAAAGGGGAACTTTGTTATGAAAATAACCGAAGAATTTGGCACTTCAGATTTTAGGAAGAGACTTCATTCCTTTACAGGAAATACTTCTTCTGAGGAAGTATCACCTACACCAGTTGGTCAGCAGAAAGACCATGTATTAAAGTCATAAAAGACCTTGATGCTTGCAGACTGCAAAACAAAGGCAAATTATTGTTTTCTATTATAGGAAAATATATTAATATATTTTCACAGACACAAGGGGAATCTTCATGAATGAGAGTCACTCTCATCACCTTGAAAATCTGAGAGCAGTCTAGAATCAATAAGTGATTGTAACATGAAATATGTGCTATGTTAAACTCTTAGGTTTCACTTAGAACATGTTTTGTACCTAAATGTCTTCTTTAGTTCCAGTCTCCGCGATCTTATTATTCAAAATTTCATTTTGAGTTTTGGATTATAACAAACCCAAATCAAATCTAAAAGAAACCACTGAATTTCTCTCAGTGCGAAATTAAACTGAAGATGGCTTCAGTCATCCGCAATGAGCAAGTGTGGCTCAAGCTGGCTTAGAAGCAAGCCTGACTTTCAGCTCTTTAGACAAAACTGTTCAACACATCTCGTGAAGGTGGGTTTCGTGTGTTTGTCCATTTCACAAAAAGCATTCCTTACAGCTCTATAAAAAAATAATTACAAGATCTCCTTAACTAGGCAATAATTCTTTAACCATGAAACTGTGCACAACTTCCAGTGTAGCATCTTTTTCAAGAATATAGGTGACATTTTCAACAGAAATGGTCTGTTTCATTGACTTGACAAAATCCAAGAAGTAAGCTCCTAGAATGAAATTCTCCCAAAATTGCTAATAAGGTGAAATAGTACCATGGCTCAGAATTACTAGAAACCCTTTTAAAATGTAAGAGAAATTTCACTCTGAGCTGGTGGAATTTGCTGCTATTTGAGGTCCTCAGTAATTATTTTCAAGGGGTGATTCATTTTGACATAGCCTCCCTACACCTCACTACAATCTGAGAAAAAACACATAATGAAAAGGAAACAACGACATTTTAAAACAATAGCCAAGAGATGTGCAAGTAGTTACAATGTCGGTGTTCAAGAGAAAACACAAAAATGCCAAATCATTCTAAACACTATTGCAAGCCAGGATAAACAGCATTTGCTATGCAGTTATATAGACAATAGTTGGAATTACACAAGTAACCAAGGTTTTAATATTAACATGCTTTTTTTTCTCATTTATTTAGACTGACAGCATTTGCAGTGAACCCCTCTGAAAATAATTGCATTCTGTGTTTCACAAACTGAAAGTACAAGTCCCGAGGGTGAGCTTGAGCATTTATTGAGGGCTTCAGTATAAGCCCATTGCCCCATTTGCCCCCAGTCCAGGCCTTGGGGGCAGAGGAGAGTCCCCTGGCATGAGGAGAGTGAACAAAAGACTTTGAAGGCAGGAACAGCACAGGGCATCAACCACACATGAAAGCCCCAGGCAAACCAACCTCTTTTTTCCAAGTGCTGGCTACAGTGGAATCTATGGAGAGCTACAGTTTGAGCTTTATCTCACAAGAAAGGAACCTCTGAGAGTTAAAGGTGATTTTTCAGTGCCTGCAACACTGATTTTGGAGCCATTCTGTGTCAAAGCTGGAACCTGAGGGAGTAAGATCCCAGTGGTCCTATCTGAATTCATCTGGGCATATTTACCTTCTTTGTCAACTTCCACGAGTCTTAGTCTCTCACTGCTTTTTCACCACATCTGGTCAACAAACATCCCCATAAACACCAGAAAACAAATACCCTTCCTCAGCATAGTCTAACTGATTCATAAGGCCAGAACAGCAAATTTGGGCTTTGAAATTTGCCTATTTTTCTTCTAATTACAATATTTCCTATATCAAAGAATCTGAAACAGAACACCACATACTTTACTTATTAATAAATAACAGTACCTAAACCTTGCACCAGCTGCTTTTTGCTTTGTGCCAGTTATGGCAGATTCATGCACCAGTCTGTATCATAGAAGTAAAGCGTTTTACTGTTCCTGGAAAACTGCTCGCATTGTTTTGCCTGAACTCTTCTCGTTTCCCTTCCCAAAGCCCTCACTAGTCCCCAGATGCAAATTTCCTCTGCTTTGAAACTTTCCCCCTGGAGACTGGACTAGATGTAATTATTTCCTGAAATATTTAATCTGGCAGTGTTAACTTTAGCCAGTCGAAGTAAATATAAGTGAGTGAAGATGAAATAGTAAAAATTTAACTCTGTTCCCTGAAGCCAAATGCCCCCTGCTGTACCAACAGGCAGGAGACAGAGAGACACAAGGCTGGGATGACAAAGATCCATCACGCACCAGACAGCCAGCCCTCAGCCAGAGATGACCGGCTTCCTCTCAAACCTGGTAAGTACTTGCTGAGGTATTCACATCTGTGACATTTTTGGGTGCTACAGGGGTTTCAAAGAAAACAAAATCGGTATCTTGCTAAGAACAACAAGGCTTCCATTCACTATAAGCATCTCGGAAGTGGTTCTGCCCACTATTTTGAGGTATTACAGCACCTCATGTGCTCTGCCATCCATCTTTGTCATATTTTTATCAATATGTTAATGTGTCTTGAATGTTTGCATTGACTGAAAAATATTTGCTTAAATACAAACATTATTTGCTTTGCTTACCTGACAAAAAAAAGTTCTTTGTTAAATACAACTAATTATTTAGTGCAAGACATGGCAGGCAGAGGTTTTGAGCAGCAGAGAACAGGACTGGATGCTAGCAGCTGTGGTGCCTTGACAAAGATGTTTGTGGAAGCTGTACTTCCTTGAGTTGGATGTAGGGAAATCACAGGAGGATGTACATCTCACACCAGGGAAAGCAGAGGGAACATTCCTACCTGAAAATCCCCTGAACAAATGAGATGTTTCTGGAGAATGAAAGACATATTGCGAGAACATCCTGATGTGGCTACAACCTTAAGAAGATTTTGTTCTTCTTCTGCAGGTACAGTATCAGGGGCTCTTTCAAATGATCGCTGTCCTGGGGATTGGTGGTACATTCCAAATTGGCTTTCAAATTTCCACCATCACCTACATGTCTCAGGTAGGCAAAGATGCACGTGACACCCTGGTTAATGAAAGCACCGGGTCTACATTGCTGACTGAGGATGTTCCTCTGGCATTCAGAAAGGGTTTAATCACAGTATTCTCCTCTCATTTCCCATTTACTATGCTATGCTATCATGGAAAGCAGAACATGTCAAAGTGCTGCAAACGGAAGAAAAGAGAGATCTGCAAGCTGTTGTTAACAGAACTGTTCCTCAGAAGGCACACACTGACTAGGGTGGCATCTGTCTCCCCTAAAATCTTATAGCATGTGTGCCTACTCCAGTGGTTTCAGTTGGTATTTTTATGGTTGTCCATCCTCACAGAAAAATAGAACAAGTAAGCCATGCTCTAGGAAAATGTCTGCTTCTCTCCACTGATCACAGGTAAAACTTCCATTAAAGGCACTGAAGTCTAGAGGGAAGACATGATTATTTTGCAGACATCACCTTATGGGAAAAACATTGTTTTCTGGCTTCACAGCACTAAGTTCTGAGTGAAAAAGTATTTAGGAACTGCACTGAACAGGCACTGTGTAATGTGGCATTCTTGGCAGGTATGTGAGAGAAAACCCGTAACTACTTTGCAGAACTTTGTAGTACTGTTTACACTATTCTTTAGTACCAGTCCATGCCTCAGTTCTTCAGATTTCAAAGATAGAAAACCCAAAGATTGAACTTTTAATGGCAGAATGAGCATAGCACACTCTATTATACTATGTCTGTTAGCTAACATACAATTTTAAAGCCTATATGAAATAGTAACTTCAGCTGAAGCAACAAAATTATTTTTTAAATATAATAAAATACCTGCACTGCTGTCACAGGTATTGTTAATGAAAATTCTTTTTCTGTCTCAGCATGTTAAGGCTTTCATTAATGAAACCTGGCTGGAGCGATATGGGTATCCCATCCAACAGGATAACCTCTTGTTCCTGTGGTCTATCACGGTGTCCATCTTTGGTATAGGAGGTCTCTTGGGTTCTTCAGGAAGCAGATACCTCACTGTCAAATTTGGCAAGTATGTATGTTTAAAGACAATGTGTCAATTGAATCTTAGCCTAAGGAAACAATAGTCAAGGTTTTAAATGAGAGAGACTTTTAGACTTAGCCATGGCTATAGCACAGCCAGCTTAGCTGTGGTGTCAGCTGATTTTCCTGCTTCCTGCCCATGTCCTGTGGCATGGACTAATCAGCTGTGCTGCCAGCCTGTTCCAGTTACTCAAATTGGGTTAACCTCAGCAATGAGGAAAGGCAGTGCCTGGCTGAAGTCAGAATGGGTTCTTGGAAGCGCTACTCAAAATACAGAGGCATTGAGATGCTTGTTGGTGCTACAATAATGGGTTTCACAACGGATGTTCAAGCGCAGAAAAGTTTTCAGACTTTTCTCTGCTACACAACCCAGGAGTGTTCCCAAACTCCCGGGTCCAGCCACATGCCAAGGCACACCATGAGTCCAGAGTACCCAATGCTTATTTTGTCCTGGACCTCATATGTGTAATTTCACAAAACTGTCTAGACAACTTCAGCCAAGACTTCCTGCATGGCATTAAGTGCCATTTCCCTTCTGAGTTACGAAAAATCTTTTCATTTTCTTGCACTTACAGAAAGAAATGTCTCTTGTGCAACAATGTGCTCATGATAGCAGCAGCAACTATCATGGGCTGCAGTAAAATAGCCCACTCCTTTGAGATGATTCTAATTGGACGCTTCATGTGTGGAGTAAGTGCAGGTGAGTGATTTCTCCCACAGGTCAGCAGGATCTCACAAAATTTTACATCTTTGTTCAAAGTAAATAATAACCCCCCACTAAGAAAATAAAATATTAAAGTCAGTGATCTTTTGTAAGAAGATTTTCTATAACATCCGTCAATAAAGAGCACAATTATTACTAATTTCACTGACACCAAATGAAATTCAGCTTTGCCAAGTGTATAAATACTCAGAGCTGTCAGAAATGTTTTGCCAGCACATGAAACAAGGTGTTTTCTGAAGAAAAAAATTTATAATATTTTCTGAAATTTGGTTAGCAGTACTGAAATTATATGGTTTAAAGCTAGTATTTTCACAAGGGGGAGTATTCCAAGTAGTAAGTCCTTGGCGTTAATACAAAGATCTGGGCTTAATAAAGTGAAATCACTCCTGGCAAGTAGACTACAGGCAGTAGAAACATTATTCTGTGCTGGTATCAGTATTTTTTTGTATTTTTCCCCTACACAAAACTTGCTTTTCCATTGTTTGCGTATTCCCAGGGATGCCTATTTTATCTTATTACAGAGTTAACTTAGAAGTTAATGCCTGTTTTTCAAATAACCAGATTTTGTACATTGCTTCTCTGACATACAGTTGTGTCGAAGAGCTATGGTTGTAACTTGAGAACAGCTTACCCACAGGGGCCCTGCTCTGGTCTAGGATCTGTATCGTGCCTCATTCAAAAACCTGATTTTTGTTTACGACATTGCAATCAAAAGAAATTGCTTTGCCATCACATAGAGCCAAGAGAAGAACATGTTGCATTTGAAACAGATAAAAGGGGCTGTGACCACCCTATCAGGAAAAAGCTTCTGTTCCCAGACTAGTATTCAGCGTCTCTGAGTTAATAAGTATAACAGCTCTGTCTGAAATATAAAAAATTACTGCTGGATAGCAAAAAATACATACTCATGTCTCCATCTCAATCACATACAAATCAACATTGACTATATGTGATAATTTGCCATGAATCTACCATACAGCTCTTCAATAGCATTATGCGAGAAAAGGCTGAGATTATGTGGGTTAACTACAAGCATATTAAATACTGCTAAAAAGTGATTAGTTATTCAGCACTTGCATACTCTGTGTCCTTTAAAATATGCTAAGGCTCACAGGAGATCTTACTATGAGGCTACACCTACACGTTAAAGGGAAAACTACATTTCTTAAGATCAGGAAACTGCACTCTGCAAAGAGAACCAATACTTTTGTAGAAACAGTTAAAAAACCTAGTCCTGAAAAGTCTCATATGTGGGTTGAGGTATGTGCCAGAGACAGCTGTATTCTGTAATGCTTAATTATTTACATCCAGTTTTATTTCCAACCATTATGTCTTCTTTCTTCTCTCCCAAAATCCCCTCTTCACCTTGAGGTCTTTGTGTTCCTCTACATCACCAATATGTTGGAGAAATTTCCCCTAAGAAGCTACGTGGATCTGCAAACTCTACTACCTCTTTCTTTTGGTCGTTGGGAAAAGCCATAGGGCAAATTTCAGGACAAAGGTATGATGCAATTGATTACCCACCCAATTCATTTCTGGATCCCTTCTACCTCTTGCTTCTTCCTCTGCTTTTCCATCCATTCCTTTCTCTCCTCAAAGCCAATGCAATGAACTTTTACTCTACACACACATCTTATCCCCACCAGGGAGCTTCTGGGCAGCCAGTCGCTGTGGCCCATGCTGATGGCCTCCTGTGGATTCCCAGCACTGGTCCAGCTGGTTGCGCTTCCCTTCTTCCCAGAGTCCCCACCATATCTCCTCATCCATAAAGGAGACCAGGAAGGCTGCAAAAAAGGTAATTGAGGGCTTCAGGTTCCTGTTCCTCACTTGACTTAGAATCATTTTGTGATGATTGCTTTCCACATATGGAAAGAAATAAATAGGACAAAGCTTCTCCCTGCTCATTTCCAACATGGCTTTGTGAATATCTACTAAGTCCATTATTGTTGTAGGCCCCACACAGAACATTAAACTACTTCCCTCTACAGCTCTGTATTACAAAACCTTTTGCATTCAGCTGACACCGCCTGCACTGTCAGTCTGATGATTAATGCTAAATGCTAAATGAAAAATAGCTGTTTGCACTGCAGGGCTCCATTGCACACCCCTTAGCTCTGGTTGTCGGCTGTGCACCCTGCTCACACCCTGAGAGAAGGAGGAAGGCAGGAAAGTGGCCCTATGGGCAGGGAGGGAACCATTGTGTACCCCACTAGGCCCCTCTGTCATGGCAGGTCCCACTGTGCAGGAGGGAATCGGGGTATGGAACACCCTATAGGACATCTCTGCCTCTCAGCACTGCCCCAGCCCACGCACACTGGGCTGCCAGACGCTTGTATCACCTACTCAGAAAACTTCTTAGGGAACAAACAGAGATGAATTAACATGGCAGGTCTCACTCTCCTTCTTCACAGCCATAAGGCAGCTTTGGGGTGAAGGCCAACACCAAGCAGAGATTGATGACATCATGAAAGAGAAGGCAACAATGAAAAACACCAAGATCTTGAGTGTCCTGGAACTAGTGAAAGAACCAGCTTTCCGTTGGCAGCTGTACATGACAGCTGTTCTGACCGCCACAATTCAGCTATGTGGCATCAATGCAGTTGAGTGTATTTCCCCCGTAAAGTCCCAAGATATGGCTCACAGGAGCTTCCTCCATTTTTCTCAGGCTTCTCAGACCGAACCTTGCTGTCTGCCAGCCCTTCTACAGGGCAGCAGCAGCCACAAAGCTTGCCTGGGCTCTCTGTGTGACATCTCTCCACCCAGCTCTTGGTCCTTGCTGGAGTTTCCTGCCTCTCTAGTTAGGCTCATGGAACAGCCACCTTTGGGAGCCATTGCAGGGCTTCAGAACTCACTCTTACAAATGAGCCCACCCTCTACTGGCAAAATCTGCAGTTTCATGTGAGTGCTCGCTGCAACTGCTGCTATTTGTCCCCTGGCTCCTATCACCCTGAGATATTGGGATGGCAGTGCGCTTCCTCTGCCCTTAAAGCTAGCAACAAGTGTGCTCTCTGTTCTGCAGCTTCTGCAGCTCTGCTCTTCCTCACAGCAGCACCTTTCTGGGATCCTTTCAAATCCACAGCTTTGCAATGGATGACCCTCAAACCTCTAACATCATGATGCAGCAGCATCTGTAAAGGAAATACAGAGCTGAATCTAACACAGCTTAAATTGGAATCTTTATCACCTCAGCATATCTCCAAACACTAGCAGAGATACTTAAAAAGGTGTTTGTTTTACCCCCTCATGACTCCATAACTTGCACTCCTCTTTCTTGAGAATATCCTAAAATGATGTTTTTGTATGGGCTCGGAAAACTTGATACCTGTTCAGAAACCTGGGTGTTCCTGAAAGCACCTAAATCAGGATTCTGCAAACCTAATTGCATTGTGGTAGCTGGAGGTCCAATTATCCCAATATTTTATCTTTTATGAAATTAATTAATAAATGAATTACATTTTACAGTACTTCTGTCTGCTGATAAAGTGAATACTACCAAAAAGAGTGCAGAATTCTAGATCACTCCAAAGCTGAGCTGCATGCTCCCTGATTAGCAGGTCATATCTAGGACAGTGTCACACAGGTTCAGGTAAGAAATCAATTATTTTCTTCTCTTACTGTTTTATGTGGTTTTTTTCCAGATTTATTTTTATACTTTTGAAGTCCTCCAGGCAGCTGGCTTTGATGAACAAATGGTCTCCTATATGACCCTCTCTATTGGACTCTCTGAACTCCTAGCTGCTGTAGTCTGTGTAAGTCACATTGTCACGGGAATGCGACACGCTTTGCTCTCCAGCACTGACACTGATGTGATTTCTGTCCTTCAGAGCTCCATCATTGAGCGACTGGGCAGGAAAGTGCTCCTAAGAGGAGGCTACTGGATCATGGGTTCGCTGCTAGCTGCTATCACCGTGACACTCTCCCTACAGGTGAGGAAATACTGCTCACAGCAAATTTCTCTGTCTGTTCTATTTCTGATCTCAAGCTCAGAAACACTACTGAGAAAGGAAAGTGAGGCTTAGATCAAGCTTGTCTATATGTATGATTAAACTCTCTCTTAGCCAGTAGTCTCTTGTACTCCTGCCTTCCTTTCAACATGATCCCACGGCCTTAGCAAGGAGCATATAAAACACTGGGAGACTGGTTCCTGACTTCATCAGACTTCAAGCACCAAACATGGGTCAGCACAGATCACAAGCCAGTCTTAGGAAGACGGCCTTTTCTATTCATGCTCTTTTTAACGAGTAAGAACAAAACCCCAGACCTTTTGCATCAGTTAATTTGAAATTGAACTTTGCTGCAGATAATTGTGGGAAAGCACTATCTGTTCCCAGACTGGAGACCAGTTCACCTCTCAAGCAATGATACCTCTGTGCCATTGCTGTAGCTTCTTCAGAAGCAAATCACCTGGGTTACCAGTACTCACCCAGAGCTACTCTATAGATAGGCTGTAAAATTAGCCTGGAAGCAAGGTGGCAGCAGACTTCTGGTTTTGTTTCATTCATGAAGGCTTTCAAACATAGGAGAGAGAAATCTTTTTTCCCTAAAGCGTGGAGTCTCATTTCTCCTTGACTAAAATCTAGAAAAGCCCTTTTTCAGTAGTTATTAAATCTATAACTTAACAAAAGTGAAGAAAGATGTGATTTGTCCTCCTCATATCTCTAAGGATTGGAGGAAGCACCATGAGGTCAAAAAGAAAGGACAGGGTGTGAAAGTACTCTTCAGACTTTGTTTAATTGAAGCCTTCCTAGATCTGCGGCTGCTCTGCACTGGCGGACCTGCGTCTCTGCCCACCTAACAAAGACTTCAACTGCTCCATCCATAGAGTAAAGCACTCACATTTCTCAGTTCCCACACACTGAATATTTCTTTCTTCAGGTGACAGTGCTAGGAAAGAAGAAGCATTCCACACCTAGGGCTATTAACAGTTTTATTAACCAGAAGCTTGTTATGGGCTTTTTTTCCCCAGAGCTGGTACTTCTGGATGCCATACTGCAGCCTTGCTCTCATTATCCTGTTTACAGTTGTGTTTGCTGTTGGGCCAGGTAAGTTCTTAATCAAAGGAAATAAAGGAATTGAGTCATGTGAGCTCATTAATAGGGTTAAGAAAATACTGCATTATATTGTGTAATATCTAGCATAAGTAAATTCATTTAACATAATCTTGTAGTCATTTAAACATTGTGGGTCCAATTATTCATTGGACATAAAATTCAATACCATCAATTTGGGTTTTGCTAACAAGAGGAAAATAACACACTGGAAAAATACAGCAAAAATAGAGCAAAAGCAGATGGGCAAAAGATTTTTTTGAAATGCTAGGGGGGAAAAAAGGGAAAAAGAAAAGCAAGAGCTCTTTTAAATTCAGTGTTGTGTAACGTTGTATCTTATCCCACATAGACAGCAGCGAAGACCTGCTTTGGAGTAAGTTTTTTCCTAGCATTTATTGCCTGCTACTCATTAAATTTTATTTTATAAAGGCTAATAATTTTTAAAATATTTGCCTTCTCATATGGCAGGGTTGAATTATTTTCCTAACTCAAAACAGGTGAAGTTCTATGACTTCAAAACATAACTGAAATGCCCAGGAAGTAAATCCAGGAAGATCACTCATTGGTGATCTAGCAGAATCACACTGAGAATTCTTTTTAAGCAATAACGATTGTCATTCCATCCTGACACATCTTCTTTCACGAGAGGATGTCAGGCTTTCTCAAGTGTCAACTACTTAATTCTTGGATCTCCCCAAAAATTTATTTGAGTATTTTACCACTTTAATAAACTGATTTCTAGCAGTTTACTAGATGCCATAAACATTTTCTTTTATAAAAAGAGAGCAATATGCTCAATGTCGCTACACAATTCCCGTACTCATGCCAGTCCATGATAGTAGCATCTATTTGCTGACTGTGTAACAGTAACACTCAATCCAAATGTTGAAGCCAAACACATCAACAAGTAACAATTCTTATTCTTCTTTCCTTTCAGGTGGTGCCACGGTTTCCACCAGGGTTGAAATTTTCAAGCTCTCCTGCAGACCTCCTGCCTTAGTGATCAGTGCAGTTCTCAACTGGCTGGGAGTCTTTGTGATCGGCACAATCTTCCCGTTCATTGTGGTGAGCGCCTCTGCCTGGGACACTCCCAGGGCACTCGGCTCCAGCCAGCCATGGGAGCGGGAGGATGAGCAGCAGAGGGGACAGTGCTGTGTCAGTCTAGAGTGCTCTTGGCATCTGCTCTCCCAAGTCCACTTTTGCAGCTGAAGGGCCCTGATTTGCCCAAGATACTTAGTCATACTGAAATATTTGTCAAAGGTCAAAGTGGAAAGAATTCCTTATCAAATTCAAAATACTTTGGGACCCAAATACAAAAAATGCGCCAAGAAAGTGACTAAAGCAAAGATACGCTCAACTTGCTCTTTCTCACTTTGCTCTTCCCCGCAGGCAAGACTCAAGCAGTTCTGCTTCCTCATCTTTATGGTGGTACTTTTCACTTCAGGGATAATTATCCACCTGTTCCTTCCAGAAACGAAAGGGAAATCAATCCTGGAAATCACAGAAGAATTCAATAAGCTAAACTTTAAAAACAAGAGTATTCCAGCAGCTCCAAATCATGTCACAGAGGATTATACCTTCTGCACCAGGCTTTGACTGGCCATAAGGGGAAATAAGGTTTTTGTAAAAAAGTAGAAAAAAAAGATATTTTCAATTTCCTGACTAACAAGTTGCTACAAACGGACTGTCAGCTTTCCTATCCGCCACTAACAAGGTTCCCATTTTGCCAAACCAGCTTCTTTCACAAGCACTCCACTCTGGGCAGCTCTGAAAAGGGATAAGGGCTGATATTAACACGATAGACTCATGTGAATCATGAGCATTTTGGCTTAATGTGCTGATATGTAAATCTCTTCTGAACAGAGCAACTAATACACACTGAAACTACATGTAGAATTTATAAACACTCTGCTGACCACAGAGAAAGGAAAGATCTGTGATCCTCTCTCTCTATGATTTCTGAGTATGTTTTTACAGCACTGAAACGAGAACAGTGAAGTTCTTGGCTTGCTATCTCTGGCTAGCGTTCAATCCATCACAGATTAAAGAAAAAATTTAGTGGAATGGGAGATAAATTCTTTGTTTCTCTAGATTCAACTGAATAACCAAACCTTGCCAGATTCCCATGCACAGTGCCATGCTGTCCTTGTGTAGTATCTAGTTTGACAGACTTCAACCATTTCAGATTGCCTTTCAGCAGCAATAGAGCTGAAGGACTGATAGGTAGAATCCAGTCACGATAAACCCCAAGCATATACAGTCATTTTAGGTACTCTGTGCTACCCTGCCCATCTCTGCTGTCATCTCAAGTCTGTAGCTCCTCCTTCCGGAGCAGAATTCCCACAGACATCTGAAGGGCTGTGAATCCCACAGCAACTGCACTGCTGCTTTCCTTGTGCGACTTTTGGCTACCTGGAACAAGTTTACCCCAGAAGAACCACCTCAGATTGGAAATGATTTAATCAGAAACTTTTTTTGAAATATACAAGCCCATGGGACTTTTCTTTAGAAGATGTCTAATATTCTGCATGTTTCCCTCTATTAGTGAGAGGCTCACACGGTCGTAGAAGGAAAGCAATATTATTAAGAAGAGCATGAACAAAGCTAAGGCTTACTGTGAAGAGCACTATGCAATTTAAAGTCCAAACTGTAGACTTGCACAGTAAAATATGTGGGTTTACCTCTGCTGTTGCTTTGACTGGCATATTTACTTCAGCTCAAATAAGGTTATTCAAAATAAGAATTCTATTGTTCATCTTAAATGCTACTTAATTTTAATTGCAAATGGTAACCATAATAAAAATGGCAGATTGCCTTGTAATAAAACTTCTGACTTCCACAAGCATTTCTTTCCTCACATCATGATCTCCTCAGGGGCAGCTGGCGTGCATATCCTTCCACGACTGGGGTTTTTCATTATTCCTATCTTTAGTACTGAGTGACACTTCAGATACGTCACTAAATGTAGCTACATAAATAGAGCTATATATCTGCAAAACATGAAGTGTCCTAAAGGCAGAAAACTCAATAATTCTGTAGTGTTCCATATACATGCAATATGATTGAAAACTACCAGTCATCTGGAGACAGCTACCAACATAGAAAAGAAATATCAAATTTTTGCAAAACAGAATTCTCTCTTCCCTACCAGTCATTCTGAAAACACCATTCCATTACAACAGTCCCTGAAATCTTTGGAAACAAGAGCAGAGTGGCATTGTGTAGCATTGCTGAGAGACTCTCTAGTGAGTCACTTCTCTGATCTCAGTTATTCATTAGGTGTTATCAGGAAAGCCTTCCCCATAAGACCCTCTCCAGGAAGCGAGCCATGCCCTATGGAACATTACTGTGACAACGAAGCGGAACAGCCATGTGGAGCACAGGTCAACCTCTGCCTGTGCTCAGTGGAGCAAGAGCTGTGCTGTGGGGACAGTGTGGTCAAGGGGTGAAACAGCAAAAGGTATGGTTCAAATATACGTGGGAGGTGACAGGGACGAAGAGAACATTACATGCACGTTTTCTTCCAGAGACATCAGCTGATAGGTAAGATACGTCTCAAATACCAATTGAGGCAGATATAAAAACTTAAAAAATGTATCAGTGAACTTCTGTCAGCTGGACACAAAAAATACGGATCTGTATTAAGGAAGGCTTAGCACAGCTTTGGATATGTGTGTCACACATGACTGTAAAATTGCAAGATAAATGACTAAATGACTTGATGCTGTGAGATTTACTGTCCTCAGCACAAATCTAACCAAAGGATATCTGTAAGATATCTGCTAACTACTTGTTAGCACTAATTATGAAATTGCACATCTAATAAAGGGGGCCTCAGAACATTCTAAGCAATAACAGCAGACAAGCAGTACAGTCACTAATCACCATAAATGCAAAAGATACACAGGAAGGGAGTTATGGGAGGAAGATTCAACCTACCCAAAGCAGGAATCCTAAATTAAAGTCCAAGAGCAAAAAGTGTAAGCAAAAAGTGTAAAAGTAAGTGTAAGTAACCCACTAAGTAGGTGGGTAAAGAAAAACCTAAAAAAATATGTGCAACAGACTGCATTTGAAAAGGAGTGCCTCATGCTGAAATCTACATTATTGCCTGTTTGTCTGCCCCCCATTATCATCTGAGCAAGGCAGATACCAGCAGCTAACGTGGAATTTTGTCCCTCTGTCGGATGCACATCATGCTGTTTCAACTTTGTGTAACTTTACAGAAAAGGAAATTAATTCTTAGCATCAAAGGGACAGTCTTATTTGTGCCCTAACAATAGCTTATCTGCTGGAGAACCTAAATGGAAAAAAAAATGCCTCCATGAACTCTCAGCACAAATCAACAGCAAAGTCAAGGTCATGATGAGGCCTGAAAGTGACAGAAGAAATGGCTGGGTGGTGCGTTACACTACATTTCAAACCTTAGCTAGAGAATCTGGGAATATACTTTGCATATGAAATATTTTCTAGTAAATACACCTGCTTGCATCAAGTAAGCACTTTATGATTTCTTCATCCTCTCCTTTAACTGAAGTGTAAGTGGCAAGTGCTGACAAAGCCACTTACCAACTGAATACATTCAAGACCCTCATAATTGTGAAATAACTGAAATTAAAGACTAAGAATTTTCTCTCAGAAGAAACAGACATCAATCCAGCTGTGGAGGTTACAAAACAGTTCCAAAACAACCTTATTTTTCATTGCAGACACAGAAATAATTATATTGACTAGTGGAAATACCAGACAAAACTGTGCATGATGAATCTTTCTACTAGCAAAGCAAAATCATCTACTGAATACTTAGGTGCTCAAGCCCTGTGTGCTGCTATAGAATTGTAAATTTTGCACCCCACTTCAAAACCATGGAGTAGTTCAGTTCCTTCCAATAATTATTAAGCTACAATGTGCTCCAGTTGCCGTCACCCGAAGAGAGGACAGCTCTTTCCAATTACATGTCAAAGTCCTGGAGTTTGCTGTCCAAGCCCCATCTAAGATTCCCAACAGAGAGCTTTGTCTCTATGTTTCTCACTTATACTGAAAACTGAGTGGGTTGGTGATGATAGGAATCCTGTATAAAATTGCTTTCTTGATCCCCTGTCCCCCTAGCAGAAGACAGATTTCATGAAGTATACAGGTTTCCTGCAAGAGACACCATCCTGTTTATTTGGGCTAGACATAACCTGTGGTTGAAATATTTAATCCAGCAATCCTAAACTTTGTACAACAGCTGAAATATGTGTAATTAACTCCAAAACCCCTGAAGTAAAATTTAACTTCAGTAACACAGGACTAGTTCACTGATACTGCTGTTGTATAATGTGAGCATTTGGTTCTTTTGGCAGGTACCAGCCAGCAAGCAACAGGCCCCGGCTCTTTCACAGGACATGGCTGCCTTCTTCTCCAACCTGGTGAGTATCTGCTCACATCTTCTCAGGCCTCTGACTTACAAAAGACAAAGATAACATAATACTAGAGATTCAGGTTTGTTAAAGCTTTTAAATTCCTTTGTTACAGAGACCATCTTTCCTTTCTGTGTTTAAACATCACAAAGAGCAGTGGGGCTTGGGGCCATGAAGAGCATGTTGCATCATCTTTTCTATTCAACAAGATAAAGTGAAATGAAATGAAATTATATAAAATATAATTAAATTGAATTAAATTGAATTGAATTGAATTAAATTAAATTAAATGAAAATGAAAATCTAAGCAACAGCTCTGGCTGTTCCACCACTGACTATGCTACTTTACTTTGTCTTCTAAATCACTGAAAACAATACTAAATATTAAGCACTCTGATTTCTTCCCAAAATAATCAATATATTAATGGTTCAGCAAAAGGCTAAGAAACCATGACATAAACTTTTAAATAAATTACTTTCTTCACTTCATCAAAAGATAACTGATATAATCCATCAAGAGTTTTCATAATCCTGAAAAGGGAGGAAATTATTCGTATCATGAGACATGATTTGGTGTACATTGGTTACTGTTGATTGCAGACAAGGAAACTGATTCCCTCTTCCCTGCATCCAGGACTGACACCTTTATCCAGCCAACCTGCCAGATGTTGCAGGCATACAGCGAGAGTTGTACTATCGGGAACACCCTTTCAAACTCCTTTTCCTTTTTGCAAGCAGAGTGATGGATTATCACCCTTACACCAGCATGTTGTTTGCTATGGAACTGTGGCTGATGGTCATGCTTTGGTAGCAGAGTAGAGGGATTTTGAAAAATGTTTAAGTTCGAAAGGATCTGAAGTGGACAAAGAGGAAGGACCAGTGTGGCTACAAAGTCTCTGGCCTTGCACAAAACTAGAGTAGTGAGAAGCTGATGGAGAACTTTAATTTTGCTTTGCAGGTTCAGTTCCAGGGACTATTTCAGATGATCTTAGTGCTGGGAATCGGTGGCAGTTTCCCATATGGATTCCATATTTCAGTCATCAACTACCCTTCTGTGGTAAGTAGCCATCTCCCTGAGGCTGAAAACACAAAAGTGAGAGCCTGAGCCCTCCATTCTCCCATAAATCCCAAACTTACTGAGCATTCAGCTGATATATCTTGGCCTTTTCTTTGGCTATCAGCAACACCACGTGTAGAGAACTTTTTCTCCTTTAAAGAACTGGATAGCATTTTCTGTTTTGAACAAGCTCTTGCCATGTGGTGTACAAGCATCCAAAGGAGGTCACAAAATGTGCTCTTAACATTCTTGCCAGGAAGCTTCCTGACTGACACAGACTTGAAGATTTTGCAGTGTGATCTCAATAAACTTGTTTTACTAAAAAAGTCTCAAAATAAGTCTAATATTAGAACCACAGGCTTGACCTGAAGTACAACAGCCAAACATGAATGGATCTTATACCCATTATCCAGCTAAATCTTGTTTTATTTTTCAGCACATCAGGAAGTTTATTAATGAAACCTGGATAGATCGACATGGCTCTCCCCTCCATCCTGAGACAATCATGCTGTTGTGGTCCTTCATTGTGTCTGTTTATGGGATAGGAGGATTCCTGGGAAGCCTCTGCTGTGGCTACCTGACTACAAAATACAGGAAGTAAGTGCTGCTTCTAACAGCTCAGCAGTCAGAAAGTACAGGGAAATACCAAGGTGGACAAATAAATCTCTTCTTTTTGGTTGAAGCAGCCCTGTTGAAGACAATTGTTTGGGTTTCCCAGCACATCCACTTTTTCCAAGCACCCTTATGTCCCATTTATCTGCCCTTCCCATGGAACTGTGTTCTGTAAGGGCTGCAGTCATCATCACATCACCAGATCAGTGCCTCTGGGAGTAGTGGCATAGGATCACATTCTCTCCAAGGTCCTCTATCACTCTCATGAAGATCTCCCAAGATTTACACACTCCAGTAAAGGAGCTGTGTGTCTTGTGTTGTAACACATTATATGCAGTTACTCAAACACCTGGAAAATATCCTCGTGTGACAAAGAAAAGTCAGATTTCCATTTAAATACACTCATTTTGGGGTGGTGACATTACATTACATATACAGATCTACCCTAATGAAAATATGGAGAGAGGAGAAAAAAATGAATTGCCTGTAACTTCACTGTAAAGGTATAATCAGCAGCAAAACGAATATCCAAGAGACTTCTCTGATCTTGGCAATCCATTTTACATAAAGTCAGTTCAAAACTATCTTTCCCACTGGATGAAGGAAGGATTCCTCACCAGTCTGGTCTGTTCTTGGTGCCTTGTGTGTAACACCACTAATTTCATTTGCAGAGAAATTGGCAAACATATCTTCTTGGTGTGACCCACTTAAAGATCTGCTCCACAACACACTGATCCAGAGGCCCCTCATTTGGGTCTCAACAAACCATCTTAACCTGCCTGCAATTGTGTTCTTTCCTAACAGGTAAGTGCCCCCAAGAAATTTCTTGTGGGACACTGCCTCTTCCCACACTCAGAGAGTCTCCCAAGACTGGAAACAAGATCATGCACTTCTCCCATGGGTTATTTAACACATGGTAGCCTAATTGCTTAATCACAACCTAAATGCAGAGTCTCTGTGGATCCTTAATGTGTGCAAGGGGGCTCTTGTCTAACAATTGTCACAGCAAAACATATGAGTGCAAAAGACTTTGAGCCTGAGACACCAGGGTGGTGAACATACCAGCCCACAATTCCCACAGAGAGACTTTTGAAATGAAATACGCCGCTAAAAAACTCTGTCTGCCATCTCAGATCACCCATTTAGCCAAGAGTGTATTTAGTATGAGCCATTCTAGAATGGGACCTGTGGACTCAGACTATTTCTGGGGAACAACCTGACATTTTATGAGGACTTATAGCCATTTCAAAATCTTGGTGATAAACTGGGTCAGTTCTTCAATCTTTTTCCCCACTTGTACTGTAAAAATGCTGACAAAGGCTTCCAACTGTTTAAATTCTAACCTAAAAAATTTTATTAATTCAAATCTAAAGGATCCTAAAATTTGAAAGAACCATTTTATCCAAAGTTGAAATTATTTCAGCCATTCCTCAAAACAGTAGGAATGGCTGTACCATGCTTCCTGTCACAGCAAGAGTAGTCAAAAGAGTACAAGAGGTTCTCATTTCATACTAAATTCTCAAAGGCACTTTTTTTTTTCAGGAAGAAGTGTCAAATGTTCACCAACCTGATCATGTTGGTAGCTGCACTTTTCATGGCCCTCAGTAAAACAGCCAAATCCTTTGAGATGATTCTAGTCGGGCGCTTTCTCTATGGCATTGGTTCAGGTACGTCTTCATGCCCCTATGGCCTGCAAGGCCTGCAGCCCCCTGACTTCCCATCCCAGGGTTGTCTCTACAGCCATCCTTGAAGAATGATTTCTAAAGCAAATACGCCAGGCACTCAATAAAAGTGAAAGGTATCATCTCTTTTGCAAGAAATTGTAATCTGAATACCAGAGTGAATGGAAACAATATGAAAGGATGGTCAAAAAAGTTAAGCTTATCTAAATATTTTAACTGTCATTTATCCTCTTCTATGTTCAAGGTTTTTCTCTCAATATACATCCTCAGTATGTAGGAGAGATTTCACCCAAGAAGTTGCGTGGGTTTACCAACTCCACTGTTGCTGTTTTTCTGACCCTGGGAAAACTCACAGGACAGATTGTTGGACTACGGTAAATTCTCCAATCTTTCTATCAAATTACACAAAAAGTAGAAATGTTTCTACAAGCTTACCCTCTCACCTAGTCAGTGCCTGAGAAACACTCTCATCCTCCCCAAAACATGCCTTAGCTTGTGGCAGAAGAAAAATATTGATCATATTTGAGGGAAACATAGTTTTAAATATAGAAGGCAGAAAAACATTTTCTCATAATCTGATTTCTTCATATTTCCACACTCTTTCTACTAGGAGACTTCCCCTTCAAAATTCATTGTACTTACATGAAAAGTCTTACCAAGGTGTTTTGGTCTTGTGGCCAAGCAGTGGTCAAATGAGTCTCATCATCTCTCTAGACATTACACCGCGTTCCAATGATATTCAGAAAGATTTTCAAAATATCAAATAATTCCTTTAAAATAAGTTTTCAGAAATAATAGCCAAATTTGTTAAATTTGCCAAATTAAAATTCAGGGGTTAGCTCCAGTGCACCCTTGAATGGAATGTGAGCAATCTTTTTCATTCAGAAAAACTTCCTGAACATTCATTCCATTATTTCAGCATAATTTTGTTTCACATACACTTTCCAGGGAGATTTTAGGAAGCGAAGCTTTGTGGCCATGGTTGTTAGCATCTAGTGGACTTTCAGCATTGGTTCAACTGGTTACCCTCCCATTTTTCCCTGATTCACCATCCTACCTCCTGATACAGAAGGGTAATGAGGAAGCCTGCAGGAAAGGTAGAGTGTCTGCTTTCCTCACTTACTTCACTTCATCTGCTCTGTTACAGTGACAGCCTCTGCAGAAGACAAGAGGCAGGGCAGAGCTGTACTGCACAGCGCAGTGCCATGGAGCAGAGGCAGTTTCACATACAACAGTTGAGGTACCTATGACAATATGTCTGTATTAACCTGGGCCTCACTGAGCCTCTTTTAGTCCATGAAGACAAGAAACATGGATGTGTCTCAGCATGTCTAAAATTTCTCACTTTGGTGGGTACTACCCTATTTCTTTAAAGGAAATGGTTCAGGCAGCTGGTTTTTTGTATTATTAAATAAAAAGTACTTAAATGTTTCCTTTGTTTAAAATTAAGTAAACTCCACATTAGAAAGCTATGCTATACTGACAACCAGAGAGACAAAATCCTTCCAATTGCCCACTGCCCCTGCAGCAACCAGATGGCAGAAGCAGCACCAGCACCAGCACCTACACCAATGGACAGGCAGACTAAAGAGTTTAATGCAATCACTCCTAAGGGAGCTATCCTGGTAGAATAATCCACTTCCCTCTTTCTCCCCTACAGCCATCAGGAAGCTCTGGGGGGAAGGAGACCACCAAGCAGAAATTGATGACATAATGAAGGAGAAGGGTGCAATGGCGAGCACGAAAACTTTGCGGGTCCTTGAAGTAATAAAAGAGCGATCTTTGCGCTGGCAACTTTACATTTTGATGACTGTCATGGCCACACTGCAGCTCTGCGGAATCAATGCAGTTGAGTGCTCGCTTTATCCCCAGAACAAGAGACAACACTAGGCAGCATCACAAAGTCAATGTTACTAAACTAGCTTAGAACTGTACCTCAACCACAACATTTTTCACAGGTGCATTTCCTCTTTGCATTTTTCAGATATACTTCTATTCTTTTGAAGTATTCCACACAGCCAAGTTTGAAGAATACCTTATCCCGTACATGTCCCTGGGAGTTGGGTTGTGTGAGTGCTTATCCTCTATACTGTGTGTAAGTCTTTTCAGATTTGTGTTTGAAGGAAAAATTTAATGTGGTCCACAACTGTGCTTTTCCTTTCTTATAACCAGGCTCAGGGAAATTTTGCATAACCTAAGCCATACCTTCTTGCTTCTGCAAAACCACATGCAGGATAAAAAGAAATTTTTTTCCCAAATTATTTGCATGAGTGTATGTCTTTAGACTCACTTTTTTTTCTGCAAAATAACAATTTTCTGATGTTTTGGATTAGATGTGTCTGTGTATGTGCGCACAATTTGACACATGCCAGCATGCAAGGGAGGGAACTGCCTAATAACAGCCTAGGATTGACTAATAAACACAGCTTAACTAATCAAATTCATTAGGAGTTAAGAGACTCTCAAATGACATTGATTTATGGCTATCACTTAGACAAGTCTTCTGCAAAGAACACATGGAGAGAGGAGGATTTATTTCCTTTGAGAATTGGGATTTGCGACCCACGTTTTCTGCTTTTCAGAGCACCCTTATAGACAGGTTTGGGCGGAAGGTGCTGCTATGGGGCGGATACACGCTGATGTGTTCTGTGCTAGCGCTGCTTACCATGACTCTGTCACTGCAGGTAAGAGCCAGCAGCTTTCTGGCCACTTCCTCAGCACCAGCCCACCTTTCTGGTCTAAACTTGCAGGATATGTATAAAAACTTCAGCCAGTGGCAGAAAATACAGAGCTCTGCTCTTCTGTCGTGTGTCTAATGGTTTGATATCACTGGTTTCTCACTTCTAGCATCGGTTTTTCTGGATGCATTATTTCAGTGTTATCTTGATCTTTCTGTTCGTTGTCTTCTATGGAATTGGACCATGTGAGTACATCAGGGGTTATGCTGGGAGGAAATTTTGTATTGTATTGGTTGGCAACACAGCTGGCAGAGGAAGAACAGACTAGTGCCTTGCTAAAAGAGTTCTGAAAATTGAAGAGGGAAGGGCAGACACATACAAGTGGGAGACAGTAAAAGGATACAGACACCTCAAATTTTATCGCTGATCACGTTCTAAATAATTTAAAACACAGTATCATCTTTTCCAGAGGGTGTGAGATAGAAATTTCAAAACAATTTCTAAATTACTCAGTTAAAAACAGAGTTCTAGGCATTGTCAGGTATGTTACAGTAATCATCTTCAATAACTTAACAAGTTAAGCTTATGCCTACCAACATGCTCCAGGCTAAAATGGCCATAGGAGCCAAAAGAGAAGCTGGTTTTATAAACCACTGCACCAATAACAACTACCAATGCAATATAGAATGGCACAGATCTACTGATACCAGAAAAAGGAGTCCAGTACACACAAGAGGAACCTAAATTAACTGCTCTATTCCATTTCTGGAATCAAGGTCTTTCACCCTCATAGCAGAGGCCACCTACCAACAGGCTACCTATTCTTCCTGTCTGTCATGTCTGCTACTGCCATTGGGTGGAACTTCAGCAGAAGCAAGGAAACAAATAAAACTGGTGTGTGTTTGGCTTTGCTTTTGCAGCTGGAGCCACTATATCTGTGATGGTTGAAATCTTCAGCCAGTCATACAGACCATCAGCCTTTCTGATTGTTGGCTGCATCAACTGGATGGGACTGTTCATACTTGGAATGATTTTTCCAGTAATTGTTGTAAGTGACTGTAGCAGGATCCTTCTTTCCAGGCTAATCTATCTCTGCATGCTGACAGGCGACAAAATAATAGCAATAAATTGAATGCCATGCAAAGCTTAGAGCTCTGTCCAAATACCAAACCCACTCAGAAACTCCCCAGGCCTGTCAGAGGAGCAGCAATTGGACTCAGGTCAAACATGGCCAGGTATCATCCTGGTTTGATACCTGTCCTGGATTGTGTAGTGAGCATACCTTTGAATTTGAACTTCTAAGACACAGGCTTGCACTAAATGGCAGGGAAATAGAAATGAGTTTCTTATTTTCCTTACATTGTCTCACATTTCTGCTTGCAGGATAACCTTGGACCCTTCTGCTTCCTTATCTTTTTGGGAATCCTTGCTTTATCAGCAATTTTCATCTATCTGTATCTTCCTGAGACCAAGGGAAAGTCAATCATGGAAATAAAAGCAGAATTCAACATGCTGAACTTCGGGAAAAAAGAAACCTCTGCCACTGAAAATAACTTTCCTAAGGAACAGGTGTCTTGCACCAAGCTCTGAATGTTCAGAGAGGAAATTTGCATCTCTCAGAAAAGACAGGAAACAATGTTGCAATAGAAGAGGAAACATTAAAAACAGACTGCAAGCTCTTCTGTCTCATTTATTTTTTCTTTTTTAAGATAGATATGAAACTCATTATGCTAGAGTAACACTAAGTCCCTCATAAGCAGGAATCTGCTAGCAAACAGCTCAAAGAAGAGTATCAGAAATACAAAAGATGAAGTAAAATAATTTAAGAAGACAAACCAAGGTAAAGAAGGATTAAGAAGGCTCAATGACCATCAGTCATGAGGCTGGGGAAACACAGAGGTCTAAAATATTTGGCTGACAGGCACCCAGAGGAAAAGCTCATACACGGTTTAGGGTGACCCAAGCAGATACAGACAAAAAACTTAGCACCTCAAATTCAGAAAACAGGTTTTAGCACCATAACAGAGAAAAAATATTGAAAGCAAAATTTGCTGTGCAACAGTCCTGGAGATGTAATGGAAATCCCAGTGGAGAACATAACTGAGATATTCTTGCATGCAAAGGAAGTAAAATAGCTGCTATAAAATAAAGCAGACTCTCGAGAGTATCTCTGGTGTCTAAGGAACCGATTTCCAACCTGGTGCATTGGCTTCTGGGAATTACATCAGATGTTTTCACAGAAGAAAGAGTTTGTTTTGGAAATGTTTTTCTTGTTATGTAAGCAAGATGGGAAAAACGACTGATTATTGTACCCAGCAGTAAAATTAGGTTGTGAGGTTCATTGGAAATAGTCTAAGTTTTTCCAAGTGACCAATAACAAGTATAGTATGATTTGTAACTAAACACTTTGGATCATGCCACCTTCTTTCCTCTAACCACTGAAGAAAAAAGAACCAATATTACAAACTACAGTTTCTCTCCTTACAGGTGGAGGTGTCACTTGGGTTTGTTTTCAATGCTTTGGCTTATGAAACATATGCCAAAAAGGCTTTTTGTAAACCAGATTTTATTTCTGGGGTTTTTTTAGGGTTTTCATCATTTTCAGAATGCATACAGGAAACACAATCCACAAATGTGGGCTGTAAATGAACACTGATGCAGTAATTTCATCTCCTGACTGTTTATTTGCTGACTTTTTACAGCAAGGGTGCTACGGTGAAGGAACTGACTTAACATACACCACACAATCAAAGAACGGATTGGGTTGGAAGAGACCTTAAAAATCATCTGGTTCCAACCCCCTGCCATGGGTAGGGATGCCACCCATTAGGTCAGGTTGCTCAGGGCCCAGTCAACCTGACCTTAAACACAATCAGCTTCAGCATGTTCTCACAGAAGTTTTCACCATTTAAAAGTATTTGCTTCAATTACACTGTTCAATGCAAGCATTTAGTGCAAGCTATAGAAAGCTCTCCCTCTTTTCTGCTGCCTGGGGAAAACAGAGTGAGTAGAAAAGTTTCTTGACTCAGAAACTACTGGGCATAAAGACACCCATCACTTTTAACATGGAGAGATCATCAAACTGTTTATTTTATCCCCATCAGCATTTTCAACCTGCTTTCCACACATCTCACTGTGAACACCTCCTACCAAATGCCATTTGATCCCTCTAAATCACTTTTCTCAAGTAAGGCTCTTCTAGGCAGCAGTGAAAACTGATCCCAGCTCTGCCACACACTCCCTCCACTCTGGGTAAAAACCACTCATGTCAGAAAGCCTGTGGATTTCCTATCTCTCATGAGTTATGACTGCTATGGAACTATTTGCACAACAAAGGAACAAGTTGAAAACAAGCCTTCTCTGAGCAAGCAACATCCAGTGCTCACCACAGTGGAAAATCAAGAGTCTGATTTTAAGGCATCTTTGTCATGACTTAGTCATGGTTCAGGAAAGGTCTGCACAACATGTGTCACTGGGGGTTTTGTGTTATGGTCTATTGCACAGAAAGAGTTTCAGACCTCACAATTGAATCACCCATCCAAGTTTTAAAAATAATTACTAGACTTGCATAAAGAGGTGCATAACAACCTACACTCAGTCTCTGAAACACTTGCTTTTTCACTGGTTTCATGATGAGGTTGTATCCAAAGACGAAGTGTCATTTTGGATGCCTTGGTTTCCAGAGTGCAAAAGCCAGGTTCCCTCCCAGGACAGTGCATTGGCTGTCTGTGTTAGCAGTCTGCAGACGGCACATTCAGCCTCACCTCTCCTGAGACACTCCCACCCCTCTCAATGCACCTGCCGAAGGTATCACTGACTATTTAAAGGCTCCTGAGGTGCTTACTATCATAGTGGGCTGAGCCAGCTTGTGGAGAGTCAGAAAGAAAGCTGTGAACAGGGTGAGCTGAAAAAAACCTGCTTGTGATCCAAAGATGCCTAAATTTATTGTTAACACAAATATGAGCAAGGATAAAGTTCCAGAATCTTTTGCAGGGGGGCTAACAGTTATCAAAAGCATTGGGCAAACTAGCACAGGTAAGTCCATTTGCTGAAATCTTTTCCTTCTTCAGTCAGCTGTGCCTATGCAATGGGCTGTTTCTGAGTGATAGCATTGATAAACTAATATACCTAATGACTCACCAGTATTTGCAGTCTTCTCTCTGGGAAAATATGAAATACTTGTTTGCTGTAATTTAGTTTTATTGAGGTTTCAAAACACTGAAGTATTCAAACCAGCTTTGTGCAGGATGATATTCCATGTAGTTATCCGTGTAAGTGAAGACACTGGATGTATGTGGATATGTGTCCACAGGTATCTCTGTGAATACCTCTCAAGAATCTGAAAAGCAAACCTCACTCTCCACTGCCTTGCTGAGTCTGTTGAATAAGTGCCTGTTATCTGCCACCAAATTGCCTGTAGCCTAGTGGTTACAGTTGAAGTAAAAAAATTATTTATTCAGCTTGCTTGGACATCTGGCAAAAATATCTGTGTGGCATCGTGCTATTTGTAGTCAAAATACCAGCGTAAAAGCTGTCTGCTGGTTTCACTACCAAATTGGAGGGGTTTTAGCTGCCAAAACAAACAGCAGTATGCTACTGAGGTAAAGTACTGAAATGTGGGTATTAAGGGTCTTATAAGGATTTATAAGGCTACTATTTTCTTCATACTGACTGGTCACTAGTCACTGTATCAGTTGAAGATTGTTGAATATGAAAAACCAAAAGAAAACTTCTCTAGAGAGCTGTAAACTTTGTAACATTACCTCAGTTGCTGTAGCAGCAGTAACTTTAGTGAGTTGGCTACAGATCTGCAGCAGCTTGGTTAAACACCCTTCCTGCATATTCACTACCCCATCTTCAGAAAATTGTTATTTTGCTTTGGGAGCGATGCTTTGAAACTGCAGAAAGAATGAAGTTTTGGGGCCTACAGAAAGGACTCTGAGGGCTCCCCAGCAAACCTTTCTCTATGTACTGGGACACCAGAACACATTAAATTCTTATGTAAAACCAGTGTGTTCTATCTCTCTTTAAAAAAAGCCAACAATTTTATTAGTCTAGCAAACAAGCACTTGCTGTTGGAGGGGCAGGGGGTGTGTCAGCTGGTGGTTCTTGCATAACAGCTTCTGAATATAAAGCTAGAGGCCAGGGCTGGGATGCAGCTGGAACAGGTTTGTGCAGCTGTGCGGAAGGGATATGTAATGGGACTTAGAAATATACAGGGAATAACAAAGATTTTTCTGAAGAGGACACACAAGCTCTTCGTGACAAAGGAGGCAATAGGAAAGAGAGAGTCTCTTAGTTATAACACAGAAAGAAGGAAAGGATTAGGGTGGGCTGGAATGTAGAGCTTTCCTCTCACAGGAAACTGTACCATTTGGGAAAAAAACTGATTTTCAATCAAATAGGGTTTTTTCCTACTGCAAGAACTGTTTCAAATATTTTCAAACTGCTCTAAGAAGAAAATAATGCTGATTAATTCTTCAGCTTGATTTTTCTTTTAATAGTGATAACCTGCTTCCCAGGTAGATGCTAAAGGCATGGATGTAACTACATTTGGCATAAAGTCGAGAGCACATGGTGTCCAGACAGGGGAGAGCAGAGCCAAGCAAGTGGGACCTCAGGAGGATCTCCTTGGCTTATCCTGTATTGCTGTGGTCTGATGCACCTTACACCCAAACAAACTGCAAATGATGGCCAAGACTAATTACCCAGGCTACTCCTGGTACTCAGGCTAGCTTGTTTTATCCAGAGGGTTGATTGCTGCTGAGTTCCAGCGATGCGCTGCTAATAAACGTGGGTAAGAACAGCACAGAAGCCAGACAAACGCCAAAGGAATTGATCCCAGTGTGTGGATCTGACACTGTGTATTAGCAGCAGGGAAAATCGCAGGCTAGTCATTAATATTAACATAGATACTTTCTTCTATTTTTCCTGATATCAAGAACAAAAGTAGGATTAGGCTTTATTTTGTTTAATGACGGGGATGTTGATTTAGACCTCTGCTGTGTCAGTTCACATTTACCTCAGCAAGGAAGACTGCAGCAGGAGCCAGTGAGGTGCAAAATCTCTCTGGAATGCAATGTGGCAGCAATGCAATTGCACATCCCCCTCACCCCTAACCTTCCACACAGGCAGTGAGAGCCTGGCTTGGAGGAGATTCTGGAGCTATTATAGGTCACTGAGCTTCTGGAGCACCTGGACCAGGAAGCCAAAGCACTATGGAGTCTTTGTACCGGCCTTTGACACAGCAGTGAATACCTTGGAGTAGAATGCAAATGTAGACAGTAAGATGTCAACAAATGAAAGACTTGCATATGAAAAACATGCACTTATTTTCACTGCAGTTTAGGTACATAAATACCTTCCTGAATTTTCAAAACTTTTATTAATAAGTGGCAAAGAAAATAACATTCATTTTCTTCTTCCAACAGTATGTAGCAATACAGACCTCTCCTGATCAGGTGATGTCCTTTGGTGGCTCCACAGACCCTTTTGCCATGTGCTTTCTCTACAGCATTGGAAAGACAGGGGAGCAGAACAAGGTCTGCTCCAAATTGCTTTGTGACCTGCTGAACAAACAGCTGAAAAAACCATCTGGCAGGTGAGCTCATACGGCAATTTGTCTGACGTGACTTTCCACAGATTGTTAAAACTATTCATCCCAGGCTGGTCCTTTGGTGTTCTCTATCAATGTGCTGATTGAAAAGGCTAAATGCCAAGTCAATTGAGCAACTTCCCATCCAAAAAGAAGAAAGGAGCAATTGCATGAGCTGCAATGGTGATGTCCAGAAGCTGCAGAATTCCTTGGTTAAAATGATGTAGGTTCAGGCACTGTATGTGCCAAAGATACCATGTGCAAAAGACCAGGTACAGACACGATAACTCAATGTTATTATATTGATAACTCGAGTCACATGTACCAACACTTCCCTGCTGCCTGTGGGGTATAAGTGCAGGTGTATTCCAAGAGCTTCCACTTACATAAAAGCCTTTCTAGTCCTTTCCCTGAAGGTATGTCAGTCTGCTCCAGAAATGACTGTAAATAAAATGCAGTATCCTGACAGCTTCCTAAACCAAGAAATATAAAAACACTAGGAAGTTCAGAATGCAAGTAGGTGAGGCATTAAAAGGGGCAGGAGGAAGGGAGTGTAAGGCCTGAGAAGTATGAAGCCCTAGGGAAGAGTCTGCAGCGTGGCTGTGTCCTGTTGCAGGAGCACCCTGACCAGCCTGCAGCACTCTGCTCTCAGCAGCTAACGGTGTCTGTCTTCCCTTCTAGGATCTACATCAGCTTCTTCCACATCAGCCCTGGCAATGTAGGCTGGAATAACACCATATATGCTTGAGGTGCCCTGGGGTGGTAACAGCTTATTCCCGAACCCTCACCATGGTTTCAAAACTGCAGTTCTAGTCACCTTCTGGTATCTGCCAAATGCAAAAGGCATTGGTACCTTAGTTGCTGCTACCCACTGCTGTTTAACATCTTGCCTGCTGCTTAAATAAAAGGAAAAATGCAGCAGAAACCTTAGACTGAGACCTTCTCGTTGCTCGGGAAGACCTGCAGTTGAGATGGAGGGTGCCTTCTCAAAATACTCCTAACAGAAGCTTTTCTTTCAGAAAAGGTTTAGTCACATATGAAGGTGAATGCTCCACTTGCTTTTGCCCTGTCCACGCTCAAGAACCAAATTTCAAGAGAACTATCTTGACCTGGTTTCAAGATATATTTAAGTCAATAGATGCGGCTATAAATGTTGCATATGGACCTCCCCCTCAAAGGAGGAAAGACATGATTACCTCTTATTTAAAAGGGATGGACTGCAGTCCAGGTCCTCTTTAGGCCTAACACTACAGGGATATCTAGCTGATCAGCAGAAAAACTTGTGCTGTGTCCCAGGGCTCAGCATAGGCAGAGGGAGTGAGTGGAAAAAAACACTGTTCGCGGTTGTGCCCTCCCCTTTTCATTCACTGAGCAATTTGTAGTGACAGTGAAGATTAGAGCACAGCTCAGAATGAGGCAGAGGCACAGCAAGCCAGAGTAAGCCATTCCTAGGGACTGAAGTGGTGAATTAATCATGAAAGGAAGATTTGCGTACAAATATTTATTATTTAAGCCCTTGGTCAGATAAGATCATTTGCTTCCAAAGTAAAATAAAAGATTGAGTAGAGATGTTTCCTGAAATTCTATAGTTAAGTGTATTGCGACATTTTTCTGGAAGAGCAAACCTTATCACATCCCTGTTCTGAACTCTATTGTTAACATTGCATTTTGTCCCTACCACAGTTTTGCTTTGCAGCCACAGACTTTAAATACAGACCTGCACCTCAACCTACAAAAATGCTTTGTTGGGATAACAAATGGAAGCTGCTTCAGTGAAAGCGTCTTTATTAGCTAGGGAGGCAAAAGAGAATGAAATTGCAGATGTCTCTCCATTGTGTGGCAGCACAGCCAGGGGCTGCCACCCTGGGCCTGGCAGGCCACCGAGCAAGCACACCAGTGGTGACGTTGCTCTCAAGGTTTTCTCCCTGCCGAGACAGAATTCCCACCCTAACTCCATGCAACAAATCTGGGAGGCAAACAGATGAGAGGAATAAGTGGGACTACGCAACGGCAGGGAGCTGAGGATGCCAAAGGGAGGAAGCTTAATCAGTTCTTAGTCGCTGTTCTTAAGCACTGTTAATCACTAAAGGAAGTGCTCCAGTTCTCAGCATTATAACCTGGGTCACTCCAAAGCATTCCCATGTAACACCATCCTTTACTCCTCATTCAGGGCTATGTGTGTTCACATGTCCAACATGTATGTATGGTCAAGCTCTCTAGCAGCAGCAGTGCATGATTCCTGTGTGTGAAATGTCTGGGTGGAGAGGGCTCTGGGCCTGATCCTCTTTAGCCTTCCTGTGACTCATTTCGTGCAGCAGAGCAGCGCTGCTGCCGTCGGGGCAGGCAAGAGTCAGGGTGGGGAACTGTGCCCTGGCAGCCTACGTGCATCGCATCACACAGCCCAGCATACGGCTCGGCTCTGCTGCCTCTAACCTCCGAATAGACACACACCAGTTCATTCCTAAGCAAAACAAAAATCACTTCTGCCTTTTTCCAGTAGAGAGATATTATGTGAAAATGGGGATGCTGAGGAGCCATAGGTCATTTTTAATTTGACTGAAATACATTCGAGAATAATGAATATGCCAGCAAGGCAGACGTTTCTGCTTACACCAAGCTAAAGCTGTGCACACAGAGCAAAACCGGTACATATGCTAGTTTATTTTGCAAAAGAAAAAAATCCCGGAGCTAGGGCCAGGATCCCTTTTTGCAACTGCCAAGCTAAGGCTTATATCCGTCTCTGGCCCTGATCCTGCAGAAGCCAGTGGGAGTGCTACGGCGGTAGTATCACATGCGCTGATATCAGGTTATGTATGAGCTGCCCAGCGCGCTCGGACTCCGCTACAGGAAGGAGCCTGCAACAAACCCTGAAATAATGTTCAGGGGCAGCAGCAAAGCCAAGGAATAACGGCGGAGCGGGGGAGACCTCTGGCCGAGAGTCGGCAGCAGGAAGGGGCCGAACGCCGCAGCTATGACTGCAGACCCGGGAACGTGTGCGTGCGTGTGGCCCCGCCCCGCTCCGCTCCCTCCCCTCCCTGCCGGGCGGGGCCGCTTTACGTCCTGTGCGGCCCCGCGCACTAAAAGCGCCGCCGACGCCTGCTCGTTCCACTGTGCTGGTCCCTCCGCTTACTTACGCTCTCATCGCCGGCCCCGCCGTCCCCGCCGCCCCCGCCGCCGCCACCATGCCCATGTTCGCCATCTACACCAATGTCTGCAAGGACGCCGTGCCCGACAGCCTGTTGGGCGACCTCACCCAGCAGCTGGCCAAGGCCACTGGCAAGCCCGCGCAGGTGAGGGCGGGCGGGGGGCCGCCCCGCGCCGGGAGCGGGACGAACACGTGCGCGGCGGAGGCTCGGCGGGCCCGGCGGGAGGGGAGGCGCTGCTGGGGCGGCCCTGGGACATCTCCGCTCCCTCGCCCTCTGGGGCGGGCGGGCCGCGGCCGCCGAGGGGAGCAGCTGCGGCACGACGCGGCGGCGGCTCCGCTGCTCTGGGGGAAGGGGCTTGTGCCCATTCCACCTCGTGGCGTCGAGTCTCCCGCTGCCCGGTTCCTGCCTGGAGCCGCAGCCGGGCCTGCAGGAGTGCGGCGCTCACGTAGCCGGGGATGTGCTGCGCCTGTGCTGGCGGTCGGGATTCGAGCAGCGGGGCCGCGCAGTGGCACGGACCCACCCGAGCAGAGGCTCGGATAGACAGAGCGCTCCGGGCAGCTCCCGGCGGTTCAGCCATCCGACACGGCCCCCCTTGGCCGCCCGACAGCAGCCCCAGGAGCCGGGGCCTGATAAGACCGGATACCTGCCAGGCTCTCCGTCAGGCCCGCCGTCTCGGCCCGTGATTTGGGGATGTGAGCTCTGGCACGCAGACACGAGGTTTGGGCTTTTATCTCGCTCCGCCCCGTGCGGTGGCGAGACTGTGGCGGGCTGGAGTGCCCGCGTCGGCAGCGGCTTTGTGCGCACACAACCGCGTTCCTAGTGCTGAGAGCCGGGCCGAGGGCCCCGCAGCCCCCAGGGCCGTGCCCCCGGTGGGGGCTGGAGGACCTGAGCCTCCCCTGGGCCCGGGAAGTGCGCAGAGGGCAACACTGAAGAGCTGCCTGGCTCCGATACAACTGCCCTGTTTAGAGCTGGTACCCAAAGCAGATTTTCGTCAGGAGAGGGCAGTTCAGATAGCGTGTAACTGTGTTTCCCTCCCGCAGTACATAGCTGTGCACATCATACCTGACCAGATGATGTCCTTTGGGGGCTCCACCGATCCCTGTGCACTCTGCAGCCTCTACAGCATTGGCAAAATAGGAGGGCAGCAGAACAAGACTTACACCAAGATGCTCTGTGATCTGATCTCGAAGCACTTGCATGTATCTGCAGACAGGTAAGGCTGGGACACAGTGTAACCATATTTATCTGGCTTTCTGAAACTGCTTTGAAAAGTTTATTTAAAAATACAAAAAGCCGGGAATAACTCCATGTGTTTTGGAAAATACCAAGTGATTGCTTGTAGCATTTTCATGTCCACATAAAAGTTTGGTGCCTGCCTCTTTCCCTGGAGAGTCCTCTGTTCAATAGCTTTCTGCTCTGAGAGTGTGGAAAAACACCAGAGCACTGACAAGTTGCCAGTGTGTCTTTTGCCTCTGAGGTGTGATGTCTTGTCCTCTGGTGAAGCAAAGCTGAAAGCACGAGGAAGGAGCAGTAACAGGCTGGAGCTGAGAGACAAAAGTAGAAGCCAGCAGGATGTGAATAGCTCCCTTGCATGCTGCGAAGCCTCAGGAGAGGATCTGTGTGCCAGCCATGAAGGATGGGAAGAACCTGTTGCTATGAGGGTTGGGAGACATGCAGAGCCAGGTGTGAGGGACTGCAGCGCTCAGAAACAAAAAGGGTTGATCTCTGGAAGTTCTTGACGGGCTACTAAATAAAAGCTGTCTGGTGTCTGGACAGTCTGACTGCAGAAGAATTTTTTTTTTTAAAAGAGAGAAAAAGTACAATTTTGAGGACTGAGAATTACTGACTGTTTGGCGGCTCCACCAGACTTTTGGTCAAGATGAAGCTTGATGTTTTTTCAAGCAGAAGAATGAGAAGCACTGTACCCTGTTGTGTTGTCGTGACTTATATAAATGAGTTAATAAGGTGACTGTTATTTCCTGTTTTGCAGGGTCTACATCAACTACTTCGACATGAATGCTGCCAACGTGGGCTGGAATGGCTCCACCTTTGCGTAGACCTCTCCTTTCTGTCTGAAGAGGCTGTTCCTGGACCTCCCCTCACCCTGCCCTGTAGCAGAGACCACAGCACAAATGGCCCCATGTTGCACTTTGTGCACTCTCACAGATTGATGGCTCCTTGCTAGTGTGTTTAAATATTGCTGCTTCAACATTCCTCTGTTTTCTCTGTGTAGAAAACAAATAAAGATTTAGAAGTAAGCTGTGTGGTGTAGGCTTTGGCAAGTTGGGGATGGGGTTGGGCAATTGTTAACATGTCTGTTTCGCTCTGATCCTAAAGCAAACAAAAGGAATGCTTTGGGTTTGCCCGTATTTCTTAGACACAGCATTTCACACTATGGTGTGGTGCCTGGGGCTGGTTCCTGACAACATTCCAGTGATTTTTACCTTGCTGTGTCCCAGAGGCTGTAGGTGTGTTCCGGGCTGCTTGTTCCTCTGCGGTTTGTTTTTGGATTGTGTCTGCCGTTGCCACAGTGGAAGCAGTCCTTGGACTAGCCTTGTGCCTGCTGCTTCAGGGCATCTTTCCTCTGGGGAGTGCTTTTCCTCACTGAAGGGAAATGCTGTTATCCACATTACACTGCCTGCTCCAGGTAGCGGAGGTGGCCCTCAGTGCTGTGGAAGCTCTGCAGGGGCCTCCGGCGCTGTGGGAAGCTTCAGTGTGCTCTCCCAGCGTGTCCCGCACTGATGCTGTGCCCTCTCCCAGCCTGTCCCGCACTGATGCTGTGCTTTGTCCCACACCGGTGCAGTGCTGTTTCCCGCCCTGTCCCGTACTGAGGCTCCCCTGGGCTGGGGGTTCCCGTCCCTCCCTTCGGCGCTNTTTTGGAGCCTTCCGCCTCGGCTCCGCGGGGCGTGATGACGTCATCTCGGTGCGCCCGGGTGGCGCGGCGTGGTCATGGCGCTGTTCTGTATCAACAGGTACCGCGGCCACGGCCCCTCTCCCGATCCCTGCTCCCAGTCCCGGACCCCGACCTGTCCCGGGCGCTGCCTCAACCCCGGGCTCGGGCCGGGGGTGTCTGTCCGGAGGTGTATGCGGACGGGGGGCTCGTGCCTGAGGAGGTTTGTCTGGGCTGTTTCAGGTACGGTGAGGAGGACGAGCAGGAGGAGGAGGCTGAGGATCGGGCGCGAGTCCTGCTGGAGCGGCTGCAGCAGCAGGCGAGGGCCCGGCAGCTGAAGAAGCAGCGAGAAGCGCAGCCCCANGCGTGTCCCGCACTGATGCTGTGCCCTCTCCCAGCGTGTCCCGCACTGATGCTGTGCTTTGTCCCACACCGGTGCAGTGCTGTTTCCCGCCCTGTCCCGTACTGAGGCTCCCCTGGGCTGGGGGTTCCCGTCCCTCCCTTCGGCGCTTTCCCGCCCTCCCCTCAGGGTCCCCGCTGGCCGCCCATGGCGCTGCCCCACCACGACCCACCCTCCCTTCGCCCCTCCCTTCCCNGGTACGGTGAGGAGGACGAGCAGGAGGAGGAGGCTGAGGATCGGGCGCGAGTCCTGCTGGAGCGGCTGCAGCAGCAGGCGAGGGCCCGGCAGCTGAAGAAGCAGCGAGAAGCGCAGCCCCAGGGAAGGGAAGGCCCAGGGGACGCGGGGCTGAGCCCCGGGGGTGAGCCCGGCGAAAGAAAAGGAAAGAGGGAGAGTGAAGAGCAGCCCAGTGCTCAAGGGCAGAAGAAGCTAAGGACAAAACAGCAGCCCCGTAGCTCTTCGGAAGAAAGGGCTGGGGCTGAGCAGGCAGCAGATGGCAGCAGCCCCACGAAGAAGAAGAAAGCAAATAGAAGAAAATCGAAGGTGCAGCGAGAGACGACTGAAGCAGGTAAGGATAAAGTGAGGTTGTAGGATTTCAGTTCATTGTGGTTGAAAGGTTCTACAGAAAGTGGACACAAGTTGCTCTTTGAGTACCTTGCGCAGTTGACCTGATTTTGTTTTCATCTCCTTAATATGTTCCAAATTTCCTTTTTTTAAGGGAATGCCCCGTATTGAAAACTTTGAGGGTCGGTTTAGTGTAAGGGGAGGAGGGAAGCATGTCACATCATCTTAGTCTTGTCACGTCTATACCAAAAATAAAATGTTTGACTTTTGCCCTTGGATTTAGGAAAAAAGAGCTTGCAAGTAATTGCTTAAGTCCTATGTTGTAATATTGCCTACATCCCTTTTCTGTGGCATATTCTGACCTGTAGCTTTGTATTGCTGTTACACAAATTCCAGATTCTGAAGAAGATATCAGAGAACACAAAAACAGAAACAACTTTAAAAATAAGTCTAATAAAAGGAAGAAGATAGGTGAGGAAACACGAGGAGATGAAACAGAGAAGAAGGAGAACACTGAAAAAGTTGAAGGAAATCAAAGTACGAAGGAGGAGCTGCCCTTAGGAGCCTCAGGGGAAGAGGCAAATTGTCCACCCTCCAGTGTGATGATTCTCGGAGACTACGATGAAAAGCCAGTGCAGAAAGTAACTAGCTTGACTGAATTTTGATGATGGTTAGGAAAAAACATGCTTCTTAGGAGTTTGTTTTACAAATGGTATTGCCATATTCTCCTTTCCCTCACCTCAGGTTCAGCCCTTCTTACCACAGTGGCTTGCTCAACCCAAGCGAGTGCAGAAGCGCATCAAAGATAATCTGTGTCCAATCAGAGATGTCCCAGGAATCCATCCCCGGCTGTTGAAAAAGCTGCAAATGAATGGAATAGAGTCCTTTTTTCCAGGTACCTTGATAGTGCTTTTGTTTCTTTCTAAAGGGACTTAAAGAATTCCTGCAGTCTGGTGCTGTATATTTTATGTCATCAGTGAAGTAAAATACAGGACAAAATTTAGTGCACAAAAGTGATTGTACTGGATTTAACCCTTCTTTCTCAAAGCTTTGTCTAGGCTGAGTAGAAGTCTGTTACCTACTCAGAAATACACCTCGAAGTAATGGCTCAGAGCTGCCCAAAGAGGGGAGTCTTACTTGTGTCCCCATGTTTTTTCTCCTTATGCCAAGCTTGTGTTTTAGCTCCTTACTTTCCACTGTCTCTGCTGCTGATCAGATCTGGGAACTCATTCAGCTCATTAAAGCACCAGAAAAACATACACGCAAACAGAAAAGTCTGTTTGTTTTCCATTATTTTGCCAGTTTTGCAAACAACTGCAATAAATGTCAGCTCTTAAATAAGTAGAAAGGACAGCTGGATGCAAGGATAAGGGTAGAGGGTGATCTTCAGTCCAGCTGAGCCTGGCTCAGAGGCTGTGTCAGAGAACTAATCAGGGTTGTGCTGGGAAGCCAGTACATATTTTTCTCATTTAAGAAATGCTTTTGTATAACATTTTCAGTTATTAGTAAGTTCATTAACCATCTGGTTTGTGTTTATTTCTGGTTTTGTTCAGTCCAGGCAGAGGTGATTCCTGCTATTCTCCAGAGTGCCTCCAATGGGTATCTGATGGGGCGGGGTGGATATCGCCCCAAGGACATCTGTGTCTCAGCACCCACAGGCAGTGGGAAGACCCTGTCTTTTGTCATACCCATTGTACAGGTGAGTTTATCCTCAGGGAAGTATCTGTAGGGAAAATGCTGGGGTTGCTTTTGTTCGAGCAAAACCTGAACTTAGGAGTAGGTTAAAAAGCCAAGGAATTTGTGGACATAAGGTAGCAGATTTTCAGCTGAGAGCTGTCTGAGGGAGCTTCTTGTCAGCATCCCACTCCTTTTCTCAGACAGCAGGCACAGCATGAAGAGTTGGGAGGGTGGAAGGAGAAAAATGGAAATATAAAACTGAAATGTGTCAAGCCCATCTCTTCTTGCTGAGTTAGGTATAAGAACCCCATTCTCCAGCTTTCAGGGACTCATTTGCCCTTTATTTTGGCAGGTTTTGTTAGATCGAGTGGTTTGCCATGTACGAGCTCTGGTTGTTCTGCCCACAAAAGAACTGGCACAACAGGTATGCGGCTCTTCATCTCTGAGCAGAGCTGGGCTGAGGGACAGGCTCGTGCAGCCAGTACTTTGGCTATTCTGTGGAGCAGGCTGAAGACCTGCCACTGGGTTTGATGCTGTTCGTGTAATGGAAAGTATTTACTGTAGCTGATTCTGTGGCAGCTGACAAAGCCCATCTCTTTGCAGGTGAGTAAAGTGTTCAACGTTTACACTGACGGGACAGGTCTGAAGGTCGTTTTGATTACTGGCCAGAAATCTTTTGCAAAGGAGCAGGAGATGCTTGTTCAGAAAAAGTAGGTTAAAAGATATTTTGATAAGGTTTATAGAGATTGCAAGCTAATTTATCTCATTAAGCAGGGCTCAAAATATAGTCTATTGCAGCGCACCATCATGCTATCATGATTTTGGATAATGGATTTTTTATGCTGGACTCTGGTGGTTCTGTCTTTGTCATAGTGCCTGTTACTACCCCTGTTTTGTGATTGTTTTAGTAGATTTTTGGGGTTCTTTATCAGCAGATATTCAGGATGTGAATGTTTACCTTACACCCACAGGTACGTATGTTTACCTTATATCCACAGGCACATATGACTGTGTGGTAACGGATTGCAATTAAACTTTTTCTAAGAGCAATGAAGAATGACACTTTCTGTTTTAAATGAGGCAGCACAGTGGAGACTGGTGTTTGGTGTCCACCACTGCCCCTGCATGCTCTCCAGTGTCAAGTCCATATGTAAATTTTGCTATTTCTCAGTTAACTGAGTGGTAGGAAAACCTTAAGGTCTGCTCCTTAAGGTCTCTGCTACAGGCTTTATGGTGAAGAGAGAGACTTACTGATGGGCTGCTTGTCCTTTCAGAGTGACAGGCTACTGCAGCCTGGCTGACATTGTTGTGGCCACACCAGGGAGGCTCACGGATCACATTAACCAGACCCCGGGCTTCAGCCTGACGCAGCTTCGCTTCCTGGTGAGTCACATCCACAGGTCTTCCATCTGAGTGCAGTGTCTGCTACAGCAGTAATTCCTGCTTTCTTCTTGTGTGGAACATAAATACATCTCTGTTGGCACTGTTGTGTGGGCCTGTCTATGCTCCAGATTGTGGAGGCAGCAGTCACAAGATGAGATGTTTTATTCCAACTCGTGACACCCAAGCATCCACCCACTTCCCCTTCTCTCTTAGGCTCTTGCAAACTCCGAGTAAGTATGGGCAAAGAAAGCAGTTCTCTTGACTAGAACCTTCCATTGTTTTACCTTCTGGCTCAGTGGTTACAGATACGAAGGAAAATAAAAGCTCTCAGTATTTAACAAGTGGTGGTTTTCATCCTTGTGCATTCAGATCATAGATGAAGCTGACCGTATGATTGATGACATGCACCAGAACTGTCTGAACCAAATTGTCAAAGCTGCATTCCAAGTAGAAAATTACTCTGGCTCCAACATGCTCTTTCAGAGGACCAAACCAGGGCCTGTAACAGCAGCCAGGTAAGTTGCAGAATGCATTTCTTTGAACTGATAGTATGGGCACCAGCACCTGGATGTCACTGCGCTGCTCCACTGTACACTCCCACACGGAATCTAGGAGCTTGAATCCTCTGAGGAATGTCTACCAAAACAAGGCAATGAACAGCTGATGCCAGAGGATGTCCTTCAGACTAAGTGTTGTATTCTGCAGGCTTTCCTTGTTTAGAATAAAGGAGCATCAAAAGAATGCACAAATATTGCAAATCTGTGATCCATTTGTGCAGTAACTATAGTAATGCCCTCTGGCATAACTGAGTAATGGATTTGGAGGGAAACTCTTGCAATTAACTCTCTGCGGCTGCTGGTTTTGTACAGCAGTGGTAGAGATGTGTCAGAAACGGAGATGAATGGCCAAGGAAGGACATGACTAGGATGAGGACATGGGTAACCAGGATGCAGGGGGTAACGGATTGGGGTTGTGCACTCAACTGAGAGAATGCTCATCTGTTCTGTCTGTGAACTCCACCATAAAACAAGGGTGGAAAAGAACCTATAGGAAAAGCCCAGGGCAAGAAAATACCATCAAAGAGCATTCATTGCTTCCCTTATATTGTCTGAAGGCACTTAGAGTAAAACTCCTCTGCCCCCTCCTCAAAGCCCAGTTTCTGTGTGCTGTTTCTTCCAGTTCCTGCTCTCCTCAGATACCTTTACAGAAGCTGCTGTTTTCAGCCACACTGACGCAGGACCCAGAGAAATTGCAGCAGCTGGACTTATTCCAGCCTCGCCTCTTCACATCTGTGTATTCCGAGAAGAATAGGGATGGAACAGAAACTGAACAAGATACTAATAATAAATACACACTCCCTGAGGGGCTATCGGTATGATGTTAATTCTTTTGAATAAGTTATACTTGAAGATTTGTTTAATTCTGGGCTATCTAGTTGTGGTTTTACCCTAAAACAAGTATGTCTTCCTTGTGTTTCCTTGCAGAAGTGGCTTTGGGAGTATATATGACACAGAGAGCTCTACCCTTGCACATTTGTTTTCTCTTACTTAATGTTCATTTGGTTAAGACTGGATTATTTTTTAATTAATCTCTTTTCACATGGAATTAAGTTTACCAGCAATGGGGAGTAGAAATACGAAGTCATGATATTGTAGTAGCACCTATCAATTGGCCATATGTCTAACATTCATTCCAAGACATGTATATACAGGGCAGCCTGTAGACAGGAAGGCAGTGCATGTTGTTACTTGCCATGGAGAAGTAAGGGCATTAGAACAACTCAGGTCTCCTGTCTCCACTTGTTTTGTATCCTGCCGGCCTGTTTATTCTTAAGGGAGTGGCATTATGGGCTCTGGTTTTGCTGCTATTAGTCAGTAAAGCATCCAAGCCTGTGTAGGTCATGGACAGGTAGTGGATTTCAGGGAAGATAGTCTTGGCAAGAAGTAATTTTTCTCTCTGAACTCCTTCCCTGTTAACTGCAGCAATGTTACGTGCCTTGTGACCTGAATTCCAAGCCTTTGCTCCTTTTGTATTTCATGCTGAAAATGAAATTCACCCGTGTGTTGTGCTTTACCAACTCCAGGGAAGCGTCTCACAGGTAAACATTAATGAGATCACTATTGTTGCTTTGGTTTTTCACTGCATGCCTTGTTCGAGTTAGCAGTGAAAAACTTTCTCATAAGTTGTAAGATAAACAATGTTCATGTTTTTGTAACGAATCTTTTCTAGGTTGTATTTTTAGAATTGTTTTGCATTCTTTCTCCGGAGGCGGAGGAAGGTGATAGACTGAATTTATATCTTCTCAATTTAGAGAGGCTTAACCTCTTCATCTAATTGTTGACTGTCTGTACATATGTATATGAGTGTGAGAATAAACGAAAGCTAGGCTTTTTGCTCGTTGGCTCGAGACTTTAGCGTGTGTATAAAACCTGCGTCCATGCCTGATTCCTAGTGTCGATCTATGACACACTATTGTAGGTGTCTGTCAAGGGATGTTACAGAGGTAAGGAAGTGACAGTTTCTCTCTCGTTTACCTACAGGTTGTTCCTGCTGGTTCAAGCCTTTGGTGGAGTCACAGTGGCAGAGTTTTCTTCTCGGTTACCTCCAAATGAGAGACAGAGAACCATGAAGGAGTTTGAGCAAGGAAAAATACAACTGTGAGCATCTTAAACTAGTTTCCTATATGCTTTCCAGCGTAGGCTCTTTCCAGTGTAAAAAGCTAAACAGAACAAGGGACACAGTTACATGGGGTCTTCTAAAACAGAGCATGCAGGAGTCTGCTGCAGAATGGGTGTGAGACTTGGGCTTGTGACTTTGAATTGTTTATCCTGCGTGTGACTCAGCCTCTTCTAATCTAGCTGCAGTTTGAATTTCTATGTGTTGTTTTATAACAAGCAGTAAATACAATCGCTTGTTCATAGAGCTGCTCAAAACACACAGGTTTGCAAGGACGGAGTTTAATGTTTCTGCTGGGCATCTAGTATTTGTAGAAAGGAAATAGATGTTGGTGCTAAAACTATATATAGTGTTAGAGCTTCCTGCCAAAGCAATCCCTGCTCAGACTGGCATGCAGGTCTACTTCTATCCATGTGTTTGATTTGCATTGTGGTTTTGGTCGCTGTATGAGATTGTATCTGTGGAATGTCTCTGAGGAGAAGGTAAATACTTTTTTTCTGGATGTTCTTTTTATCCAAACCTGGTGTATAAATTCCTCCTTGACTACTGGAATTTCTCACCTCACTATCTGTGTTCTGTGCTTTTATGGAATGTTCAGATACCTTAGAAATTTGTAACCTCCAGTGTGCTGGCAGCTGTCTGGCATGCTTGGAGAACCTGGAAACACACAGTAACTTTTCATGCTCAGCAGAGGGTGACAGGCCTGTAGTGATGCTTGGAGGTCTGTGGGCAGCTAATAAGGCCAGCGGCAATATGGAGTGACTTGCAGTGCTGCTGCCAGGCTTAGAGGCAGAGGCTGACTGTCCAGTTTGAACCAAGATTAGCAAGAGTTGTGTTGTGTTCGCTTGTGTTTTACTTGTGTGTGTAGTGCCTGAGATGTTACCTGAAAATGAGTATATATACATTTACAAAACCAGGTTAATCAGCACAGATGCCACAGCCCGAGGGATTGATGTTAAAGGAGTGAATTATGTGATAAACTACGATGCACCGCAGTTCATCAGGACGTACATTCACCGGTAAGACAACAGAACAAAAGGAAGGTGTCTGAGCTTGGTTTGCTTTGAAATATTTACTAGAGGTGACATGCACTTAAAAGGGCTTTTAGCTTTTCTTTTTACTTTAATAGGCAAATAGCTTTCTAACAAAAATTAAGCCCATAGCATTGCTTGGAATCAGACTTCCTTAAAACTGGAAAATTTCAGCATCAGAATCTTGGAGTTGATAATAGCAGTGAATATGGAGCTAAACTGACTTGAAGCTACTTTCTCTGTTTTCAGGGTTGGAAGAACAGCTCGTGCAGGAGAAGCAGGTGTTGCTTTCAGCTTGGTCCTTAGAATTCAGGTATGTCTGGCAGGGGATTCATTTGATAAGGATGCGTGCAGGGGTATAAGGAATGTAAAGTTCATACTACTTCCCACCTTTTCCAGTCAGCTGACCTTAGTGCTTGGAAACTTCAGTTATTTCCTGACTAAGCAGCATGTTCCGCAGTGTGCTCATTTTCTAGCTGAGAGGCAGTGGGGCGTCTCACCTATAGTGTCTGTTTTGTTGTGCAGGAGCGGCGGTTTCTGCAGATGTTGAGGGATGCTGGCATCCAAGATATAAAGAAACACCCAGTGAAGGGCAACTCATTGAAACCATTGGTGCAGCAATATGAGGGAGCTCTGTGTAAGCTCGAGAAGACAGTCAAGGTAATTGAAATGGGGAAGAAAATGAAAAAGCAAACTGCGACTTGCACAGTTTGTTGCAATACATGCTTAGCACAAGTATTAGTGTCCAGGATCCTTTCCTTTGTCTAAGACAGTACCATTTCAGTGTGAAGGCAGCATTTGTGGGTGCATTATTGCAGAATACTCAGAAAGAGTGGGGAGGGAAGAAAGGTTTTCTGTCAAAGTTAGGCAGCATTCTTGGAGGGGTTTAAAAGACATGTAGATGTGGCGCTTGGGGATGTGGTTTAGTGGTAGATTTGGCAGGGCCAGGTAAATGGTTGGAGTCAATGGTCTTAAGGGTCTTTTTCAATCAAAACAATTCTGATTTTTGGTGGGTTTTTTCTATTCTGCCCTTCTCTTTACCTTTGTAGCTGGGATTTTGACAGCTACCCAGTGGACTGCAAGCAAAATGCAGAGATTAAACATTTTGTCGTTACAGAGTTAAAGACTGTAATGTACAGCTATACTGAGTAAGAGTTGGGTATCCCAAGCCAGGAAAGAATTATCTGCAGGCCATGTTTTATACATCAGTTTGAAGTTGAGAGCCTTGAGACAAAAGCAGGGTGGCATTTACCTTGCCAGATGGGTGAGCTAGGGATCCTTGATAGTCTTTGTGCTTCATGATTTGGGCAGGTGTTCTGCTCTCTAATTTGAGAACTCCTAAAAAATACCTGCCCTTGAAAAATGATGATTTTGAGTGTAGACTAGGAATGTTTGAGAACTGGGGCAGAAAGGATTATTAAATTGTCGTATTCCTCCCTGAAGTCCCTTCTGTGTGACTCTGAGACCGGGGCATCTTCAGTCACCTTCTTGACTTTAATTTTGAACAGAACGAGCGAGCGCAGAAACGAGCCTGAACGAATGGAAGCTGAGATGGCTGATGTGGCACTGAAGCTGCTGAGTGGGACAGGACATGGACTGTTCCTCAGCACAGGAATGCTGAGTCGTGGTCCCTGAATGGTTGGTTCCTACCGTATCATACCTGAAGTCAGCTATTACAGGCCTTGTTCGTCTTTCAAGGACACTGTGAACAGAGCTCAGTTACTGATTTAAAAAAAAGATAAATTTTGAGATACAGGTTGTCTTGAAGAGGATTTTGCATCGTATCCCGCTGTCATATGTAGAATTACCACTGACTCTTGAGCATAGCCTGATGGAACTGCTGTCCTCCAAGAGTGAGGGCTGGGCCCTCACTTCTGCTTTGGGACAATGATTCTGTCTCTGTGCAAATGCATAAACACCTGTGCAGTGCCTGTAGCAGAAATGTGTTTGAAGAGCTGCTCTAGGCTGCCGTGACTCCAACTTTTAAATAAATATTATATATATTTTTAAAACTAATAAAGATTCCTGGGCTCAGGAATTGGACTTGATGATCCTTGTGGGTTCCTTCCAACTCAGGATATTTTATGATTAGAGATTGAGATATTGTTAAAAGAACTTTTCGCTGTTGCAGTCTTATGCCTTGTCCTTTTCTTGCCGATGTTGTTTCCCTCCAACATTCTGTACCAGAGGTAACAGCAGGTATTATTAAGTGTTAGGTTGGTGTTAATGCAGACTGAAATGTCTGATGTCTAATGTGAATGCCCTGGAGCCAGCTAGTGTCACTGCAAGCCATAAATCTGTATTTGACACATGCCATGGTATTTTTAGCTGCCCTGGCAGAAGGCTTAGAGCTGCCGTGTAGCTGTGGCTTGCAGCAACTCTCCAAGGGTTGCTTTTCCTTCAGCAGGAATGGCTCCAGCTCTGGCTTACTGTTTTGCAAACCAAAATAAATATATGCAGGCATTAGCAATACATTACTGAAAGCTGGGACTCTTGAAGGAATGGGTTTTGGGAAAGGTGGTTGAATCTTGTGAAGATATGAGCAAGGTTGTTTTATAGCAATGAAGCAGTGTGTGTTTTCCTACTGTGACTGCTTGCTCTAAAGTTGTTTTTCCATAACACGCGTGTCTGGGTTGGTGCTGGGAGTCACAGGAATGGAAAGTCCTCTTGTGCAAGAGCTGTGACCTCCCACGGGCAAAACCAGGATCTGCCTCTTGAGCACCCACATCCACTCAGGCGGGCTGTGGTTTCTTTATCATTAAGGGATTAAGGGCGGTTATTGGGACAAGCCAGAGATCAGATGTAAGGTGGCAGAGCCCTGTTGACTTTTCCCGGCAAGTGCTACACTCGTCCTGAGTTAGGCACCGCCCTGGGGGCGGGGCGGAGGGCAGGGTACTGTCCCCCCGCCCCGGCCGGGGCGGGACGAGACGGACCGGGCGGGGCGGACCGGGCGGGGCGGGCCGGGCCAGGGCCAGGACCAGGACCAGGACCAGGACCAGGACCAGGCGTCGGCAGCTGCAGCGACAGGATGGGGCTGGAGCTGTACCTGGACCTGCTCTCGCAGCCCTGCCGGACGCTCTACATCTTCGCCCGGAGCAACAACATCCCATTCGAGTTCAAGCGGGTGCAGCTGGCTAAGGGTGAGCCGGGCCGGGGGGCGGCGCGGGGGGACCCCTGTGCCCCAGGTTAACCCAGCCCCTGGGTTAGCGGATCCCCCGCTGCTCCCCGCGCCGGCACCCGGGGTCCCTTCGCCACACCGGGGGGGATGGTCGATTCCAGCCCGCGGGTGGAAACAAGAGGGTTACTCACCAGCCTCATCAGTGCGAGATGCTGAGAGAGGGTGGGGTGGCCCTCCTGCTGCAGAGAGTTGCTGGTGCCTACACAAAAACAATACCTAATTCTCCAATGCAACCCTGTTTTTTAAGTACTGATTTCAGTGCCTGTGCTCCTCCGCAGCAAACAGGATACTGCAAAGGCGTGTGATATGTTTGAAATCGGCCCCACCCCAGCAGAAAATGGGTTTCTGAAAAAAGAGGCGCTTTTCTAAGAAGTGCTCAGGATGTGCCAGATCTGAGGCATTCCCCATTTAGATGGGAAACAAAAAGCTGCAGAGATGGGACGTTCACATATGGGTGAGGACAGCCGAGGTTTGTGGTTCTCTTTCAGTAATTCAAGTTAGAAAAAGTTTTGCTCTGGTAAGCAGCAGCAGTTGCTGCAGAGCAGTTCTCCTCTTGGCAGGGGTTAACATCCCCTTGGGAGACTCCTCATGCACCAATTTGCCTAGCTGTCGCCATGTGCAGGTAGGGCAGGGCAGGGGTAGGGCTGCCCCTCTGGGGGTTCCATTGGGTGAAGTGGTTTGTGGTCGGGTTATTTTGAGAAGGTTGAGGACCAGCTTGTGAAGGCTGTGGAGCGAGACAATGCAGCTGCCAGTAATCTGAACACTGAGAAATGAAGAAGAGAAGTGGTTTAGTTGGGTTAAAACCAACTGATAACTGGTAGGAGCCTGTCCAAAGGGTATCATGTGTTTCCACCAAAGGAGGCCCAAAGATCTGTATCTTCTTTCTTTGTAATTGGAGCTGGTAAAAGCTATCCTTCAACCTTTCCAGAGATCTGCTGGATTTGAAATTAAGGTAATGTATTTGGCATAAAAAGGTCTCAGTAAGTAATGCTTAAAAACAACGAAAGATGAGAAGGCTCCTGGAGCTGAAATTGATAAAGGAACAAAAGAGGCTCCAACTTGAGACAAGCCTCAGAAGTGCTGTGGTTGAGTCTTTGGGTGTTCCCCTGCACACCTCAGCTGTGCGTTGGTTGTACCTTACTGTGGCTTTCCTCCTACTTATCTCAGCAAAAATTTTTGCAATTGCTTGTAGCTGAGGGCTGGCTCATCTTGTGTCCTTCCCCTTCTTTCACAATAAATTAACGGTTGTGGTGAGACACTGGAGAAAAGGAGAGGAGACTGGCAGACAAGGAATGAGAGCACCAAAGGTAATGGAACAACTGAAATGCAAGTATAGGGGAAGTGAGAAGAAGGAATGTGAATTAAATCACAGATTCTAATACTCTGTGCCGCTTGGCAACAGTGCCTACTTTTGGCCTGTGAATTTAAGATGGGTGATTTGGGTGCATCTCATCCCATTCCTACAGAGCATGCACCTCCCATGCCATGGGGAAGCTCTCCAGGTGCCTACACTGGATACCACAGCGGGGGAGGCCTCACTGCACTGGTACCTGTCAGTGCACAGTTTATAAGGACAAGGTGATGGAACTGATACTCAGAATTGAGGTAGTGCGTTAAATGGGATGCTCCAGAAAAGCTCTTGGGCCCCCAAGAGGGCAGTAGGGCAAGTGTCGATGAAAGGGGTAGAAAAAGTGAGAATGGATAGGAATCACGTGACATTCAAAGGACACCTGAAGACCTGGAATATGCACACTTCATCTTTTTGAAAGGGGTAGGGGAGATGGGCTGCAAGCCAAGTGACAGGGGAATAGTCACAAATCAGGTTTGCCAAGTACTAGAAAAGCTGAATTTGCTTCCAGAGCATTTCCTTTGACACACAGATTCTCAGATGGCTCACACAGCAGGACATGGCACAAGGGTAGTTACACATTAGAGAGGCTTGAATACCCAGGCAGCCACATGTGACTGAAGCAAGTGGCTGGAAAAGATTGTCACAAACAAGTCACATAAAACAAGGCTTCTGGGACTGGTTTCAGACATAAAGGAGTACACTTGAGACCTCAGATGAACAAAGCACCTTCTTCTGTCAGGTTCACTCTACCTCCTTTCAGGGAGGACCTACAAGATAGCTTAAAAGCAACCTCAAATCCCTATTTGCTCTGACAAAAGATGTGCAAAATGCCCAGGAGCTAATTGAAAGATCTGTAATGAAGTACCCATGGCTTTAAATGGAATTACAATAATTTATTTTCGTCTGTGGATTTTAAAAAGCAAGTTGAATATAAATTACATTATCTCCCAGAAAAAAAAAAAAAGTTATCTGCTTTCTCACTCTCCTTGTTGCTCATGTTTCTGACAGTGAGATCTCTTTCCTCCAAGGTGCTTGCTGCTCCCTCTGTTTGTGGATAGAGCCCCAAGCTGTTAATTGCTGTTGGTATGAAAGGACTCTTAACTACCCTGTCCTTGGTCAAGAGGTGGGTCTGGTATGCAGGCAATAAGCAAGTGGCAGCTGATACCATAGGGCTACCCCCCTACTCACCTTGCAGCACTTATTCATTGGTTATAAACTTGATACAAGACTCTATTTGTACAATAAGAGTTGAACTTGAAGCTAGATGGGCCCCACAAGCTCCTCATGTGTTTACAAACAAGTGCTGAGTATCCCTGCCAAGTAAAACTTCTCATTTCCCTCCTCAGGGCAGCACAAGACAGAGGAGTTCCAGAAGGTGAATGTCCTGATGAAGGTGCCTGCACTAAGGGATGATTCTTTCACCTTAGCAGAGAGGTGAGGCTCAAATAAACTCAATCCCCTACTGCAGTATTATTTATCCCAATGCTTGGATTGGCAGTGTACTGTTGGGACTCCAGGCAGTTTTTTTGTCTCCTTTCTATCCTATGTTCCACTTGTACAAACTCGTGTTTAAAGAAAAGCTATTGTATGTAAGCAGCTTGAACAGCATTAATAGTAGAAAAAGCTGCTGCTTGGAGCTACTTTGCTACTTTGTAAGCAGTGTTTCTGAGCTTAAATACGTGTCCACGTGCCATCCTGCTCTCTGCCTGCAGCTGGAGGCTGTAGCTCAGTGCAGGGAATCTGACATAAAGCACCTGCTCCTGGATGGCTAGGCAATGTGAAGCTCAGATTTGGTACAAACTCATTCTGCAGCTTCTGTTTGCTCAAAGATGTTGATGGGATAACTGTACCAGCAGACCGTACCCGTCTCGCTGGGCAATTATTTCCTATCAGATAATTGCTGTCCACAAGCAGCCGGTTGAGCCAGCACAAACTCTCTCCCATGCTGTGGCCTGCCACACTTCTACCTGATTCCAAGCAGGTTTGTGTGGCTGCTTGTCCAGCAGCGCAAAATCTAGGGGGAAAAGAAATGATGAGGTGCTTTAATTGCAGATGATCAGCTAACCAGTCTTTCTTGCTCTCTGGGCAGCGTTGCAATCCTCCTGTACCTGGTCCAGAAATTCAAGACTCCTGATCACTGGTACCCATCTGACCTGCAAAAAAGGGCTAGGGTTGATGAGTACCTGTCGTGGCAGCATGCCAGCATCCACGCAAAGGGAAGCAAGTTGTTCTTAACCAAGGTAAAACCATTATATATCAAAAATTAAGTGCTAAGAACTGTAAGTGAAATGGCTTGCCTGTGTGCAGGGCCTTTCTAAGCAAATGTACAAGCCAGATAACAGATAGGAGCAAAACTGAATTGGCTGCTGAAGCGAGCCTAACTGAAGTGGCCTGGATCCTTCATGCTGCAGCCAAAGGTCCAGAGCAAACGCATCCTGGGTGAGCAGCTCCTACCAGACACAACTCAGTGCTGGCTGCTTGGCTTCATGGAAAGTAACAGCCTCCCTCTGGAGTACAAAACGCAGTTGCTGGCTGATGATACAGTCTTCCCTTGAGAGGAGACTCTTACGGTTGAATTTTCAGATTTCTAGGCAGCCGACAAGGAGAGACAGGAAGTAATGGCTGACATTAATGTTAACTTGGCAAGATTGATGAGCAGTTCTGGTTGTTCTCATGCATGGCTGGTGAGGGATCCTCAGAAGGTGGCAGTGAGAGTGTGATGACTAGATTTGGAAGGAAACACATAAAAAGCAACTTCTTTCTTCTCCTTGCCAGGTGCTGCTGCCTCTCTTCACAGGCCAGACACTTCCTCCAGAGAAACTGGAGTTTGCTACTGAGGAGCTGAATGTTGCCCTGAATCAGTTTGAGGAGAAGTTCTTGCAGGACAAGCCCTTCATTGCAGGCAGCGAGATCTCCCTGGCAGACCTTGTAGCACTGGTGGAGCTCATGCAGGTGAGCATCAACCCCAGCACTGCTGGATATGTGAGGTGGGCTGTGGGCAGGCCAGGCCAAGGAGTGGCTGCTGCACCCCCGCCTCCACAATGGCAGATCTTCCATGGGGTTAAGTCTTGTTCCTTTTTGACTTTGACAACAATTTAGTTTGCCAGGGAACAACTACTTTGATGAAACAGTTCTTTCTAAAGAAATATGGACCAAATTCCTCAGAAAAGAAAGGTAAATTACAAACTAGGCAGGAAAGTACAGATATTTGGAAGAGCTGTGTTGGTGTGTGTGGACTTCGGTGTTCTGCCTTAAGCCATTCTTGGGTTAGCCGTGGCAGAGCTCTTTGCTGCACGTCCCAAGGGACAGCAGCTGCTGAGGATGTCACCACTTGCTTCCTATGACCTAAGAGCCAGAGATGAGCTCCACCTAGCATCATGACTGTCTGCTGCCTTGAGCCAGAAGCACATCCATCTTTCTTTTGGTCCCATCCCTGGTAAATGCCGTGTTTGCCTCACTCCCAGGTGCTCTCTCTGTCTCTGCAGCCTGTGTGTGCTGGTTATGACCTGTTTGAGGAGAGGCCAAAGTTAATGGAGTGGCGCAGGCGGGTGGAAGAAGCTGTAGGGAAGCAGCTCTTCCAGGAAGCCCACGAAGAGATCATGAACATCAAGAACTTGACTGTTGATCAGTTTGCACCTGAGATGATGGAGAATATCAAGCAGCAGTTACTAAAGCAGGTCAGCCAGAATTGGAGGGTAATGCTCTAATAAAATGGATTATTTTCTGAAGGCTTATTGTAGTCTTTCAGTATTTCTTCTAAAAATCATACAGAAACACCATTCCACAAAATGTGCTTCCCTTCATTCACAGCCTTTCTGCAACTTAGAAGGGAAGAAAAATACATCTTAGGCTGCCATGAGCTTCTTTTCCCGCTTTTCCACTGCAGCATGGGAACTGTAGCGCTGTAGGCTTTTCTTTCATGCTCCAGCACCACTGGATCTGTTTCAGCACTGAGGTGATTCAGTCTGTGTGGGAACAGGGGCAGTTAGAGCTGCCCTCCCATCTCTGTTCTGAGTTTTCCAGACCGGAGCAAAGGTTTCCTGAGGGTATGGCAGAACTGGCGTGTCTGAAAGAAGGAAAAGTCATTGTAGCAGATGATTTTCAGTTCGCAAAGTGAAAACAGTCTGCTGGAAGATTTTTGCTCTTTAGGGAAAGAGGTCAGGACCCACCCCCCGCGGTGGGAACCCTGCCAGGGCTCTTGGAACACCTGGCCACTAGGTGCTGCTGAGTTACCTGTGACAGCAAAGGGACACAGTGCTCAGGCACAGGGAGCTGTGCTGGTACCCGAAGGATGCCTCCAGCTTCTGGGAAGGACAGAGTCAATAAAGCTCACCGAGAGACTCGTACTACACTCTACAAAGGACATCCTGCACAGTGGAAAAAAACTGCTTTTCTTGATCAAGCTGCTGCCAACCATACGGTCCCCTCTGCAAACTACATCAGTGTTCTGTCCCTTTCCCAGAGCGGTTTGTCAGCTCAACAGAAACCATTTCAACCAGGCTGTCAGCACTGACCAGTGCAGTGGCTGGGCTGGTAGCACAGGGAGCTGTGCTGGCCAGGCCCAGGTGAGCAGAGAGCTCGGTATATGAGCTGAATAGTGTCTCAAACATAATTAATGGTCCACTGCTCTTCAGTCGGTCAGATCCTCCATAAAGCCAATGGCTATATTTGCCAGGTGTTGTAGCTCTGTTTGGAGTTGGAAGGAAGTGGACATTGAGTCATCCTCCACACCTGTGCAGCACCCTTCATAACCTCTTGCCTGTATCCCTTTGTGCCCCTCCTCCTTTTCTGTTCTCCTGTCCCTGTGACCTCCCATTTCCAGGTACAGGCCTCTGTAAGGAGGGTTGCAGTTTGCAGAATTGTTTTTCTTCCCTCCTTTTTAAGCTGTGGTTGTAGCTGGAAGTCTGTCTCTGCTGCTGGTTGCACCATCCATGGCCAAGGCTGCACAGTATGCTGGGTGTAAGATGTCAGTTGTCTGAATGCAAGTCAAGTTATTACAGTGCTCAGAAATGGTGAATGTAGCTGCTCAAAGTCTCACACATTCTTTCAGTTGGATCTACTGTTTTTGGGGAATGAGCCACCTGGCTTTTCTGTTTGTTTCCTGAGTAAACCTGCCCCTTAGTTCAAAAGGCCACATGAACCACAGTTTGAAATGCACATGCCTGCAGGCTGGTCCCTTTACTTTCCATCCTTCCAACCTACAGGAAATCCTCAATGGCAGTAGTGGAAAGTAACATTTGCCCTCCAACTCTCTCACTTTCAATGCTGACGTATGCAGGGATATTTGTCTTCTTACCTGATTTTTTATGCTTAACTTTGTTGAGAAGGGCCTGTTGCGTGCCAATGAGTAAAGTCAATGACAGCAGCTCTCTTGAGGCCCTAAGAGTGCTTGCATGACTGGTGCCTGAGCAGCAATCCCTGACGATGCTGTCCTGCTGCAGCTGCCAGCCGTGCTGAGCCTCAAGAGCTGTTTACCTTGTACCACCAACCACTTCCTTCCCTCCAACTGCAGCTTTACCACAATCACCAGCTGGGCTGCTCTGCACCGCTCCAGTTAAAGAGGTGCCTTCGCTGCCTCACCAACGCTGCCCAGCCTCACTGCGCTCTGCTGTTGGCACCTTTGTACTTTCCCTGACTTTCAACTTTTCCCTTTCTTGTAGAGAGCAAACTTCTACCAGCATCGTATTTCCCACAGCTTCTGTTCAAGTATAAGCAGAGCAGAGAAATAATCAAAACCAATTGCAGGGTGCTAATCTTGACAGATCTCAAAATAGACTTAGGAGCAAAGTCTTTCGTGACACACTTCTCCCTGCAGAATCTCCAGATAGGGCTGCTCTGCATGCAAACCACTGCACAAGCCGAGGCAAATAAAGTGTCTTTTTAAAACTTTTTTATTTACGATACTTGTAGCACAAGAGCTCAGTGTAAGAGTCTTGAGCCAATTTTCTGCTTATTGGAATGAGGCACAAGTTCCTTAAATGTCACCCATTGTGCACTCCTGCAAGGACAATTGCCTTCAAGCTGCAACTCTGTTCAGAGCTGGCTCTCTGGTGCTCCTCCACAGCTGTTTCACAAAGCATAAGTACACTTGCCTCACTCAGCCTGGTCATGGTGACAGAAAGAGATTTTAAATTGTTTTTCCCATAGTTTCTGCCTGGCGTGTATGCAGTGACCAGTGGCATTTTGGGCCCTGCTATTCCCACAGGACAAAGCACTTCCCTAGAGTAACTCCTTGGATGGCTAGAGAGTTATAAAACAGATAAATATGCCTTGGTTTTTGCTCTAAATTGTGGAGATAAGGCTGCTCATCCTTGTACTTTGCCTTTTGCTATCCCTCCACCTCTGCATTTTGTTCCTCTGTGTCATTGGATCTTGTCTGGTTCCAGTTCCCAGATTGAAAGCCCTGGGAGCTGCCTGCCAAAATCCAACAGATTGTGCAAGAGTTTTGCTTGCCTTGGTACAAGGTCTGTTGACTGTCTGGTCCCCTTTCACCCTGAAAAGGGAGAGGGGTTACACCTCCATTGTCAGCTTAACGTGTCAGCTTAATCGAACGTGTTCAATTCAGTTTCCTCAATTCTTGCCAGGGCTATTTGGAAATAAGTGAGAACCTGTGATTTCTGGAATAAAATGAAACTGTAGCACACAAAGTAGGAGGAATGTTTAAAAACCAGAAAAACCTCCTGAGACTTTTTCTAAATGATTAAGAAATAAACTGCAAAACTTAATGCATTTTTTTTCTGTCTTGTTCCTGTTTCCAAAATGCTGACAGAGAAAATAAAGGCAGGAAAAATGGTCTTTGAGGTGATGAAGTCAAATGAAAATACAGTGCTAGAAGCACTAGCTTGGAGCCAGGAATAATCAATCAAATGGCCTATAAAACAACCAGATAAAAATACCTCTTTGGTTATGGGGGCTGCACAGTGCAGTCAGCAAATTGGAGAAAAACTTAAGGAAGGAACATTTCCAGGAGGCACATGAAAAGACCTTTGAAGTTCAGATGGGACTAATGGATCAACTGAACCATGTATAAAGGAGAAAAGTGAATCAACACTTCTAATGTTGCTACACACTGCTGAGATCAACACTCTTCTCAATGATATCTCAGAGTAGGGACACAGAAGCACTTTGAAGCACAAAGACTTCTCAGACTATTACCTTTGCAGAGCCACTTTCATGCTCCTTTTCCCCACTCCCTTAACATTTAAGATTCCTTTGCACTGAAGGAGTTTGAACTCAACTGCACCTGCCACAATACTCTACAAGCTGTGATCTCCAGCATATTGGTGCTGGGTGCAGGTGCTCCAAAGGGTGAACTACGCTTCAGGGGAAGTGAAGGGTGTGCACAGCCTCTCTCCCTTTCTGGCTGAGAAACTGAAAAATTCTTACAGTGCTCTTCTAAATCTGAAAGTTCTAAACCCCTGGAAGTGTTCCAGTTTGTAATTTATCTAGTCCACAAGCTCTCAGCCCAGTACCCAAGCCTTTTCACCACTCTTACCACCATCCTTTGCACAAGAAAAAGAGCAACTGATCCTCCAGTTTCCTCTCCCTGAGATTCCCGTGGCTCTTCCCAAAGATTTGTGTGTGACATACAAGCTCTCTGACACAACACTGATAGCAAGGTGTCAGCGCAGCTGAGGTGGGTTTGATTGGGGGTGACTTTACCCTGAGTGGTTCAGCTGCTCTATCTCCCAGAGTCCCAGAAGTCCCTGTACTCAGCCAGCACGTCACCTTCCCGAATCACACAGCTGTGAAAGGCTGTGGGCTCAGTGCAAGGGCTTGAATTGAGTCTAAGCTTCTTTAGTTCTCCTCCCCTTGCACGAAAATCTGAAATGACAAATACCAGGGAGAGAGGAAAGTCACTTCGAGTGAGTATGCAGACGTAATGCCCACAGAGAAATCCTCCACACTTCACTGCCATTCAGATGTCACCTTGCAGCACTTGGCAGAGATTATGTGACCAAAGAATTATGTTCTGAACTGAAAACCATACTGAGATCTGGCAGTGCATGATTAACACTGGCTTAGAGGACATTGTGCAAAGGCCCAGTCGGCAGCGTGGCACAACCCTGCAGAACTGTGTTATAAAACTCAGCATTTACCTTGTGGGAGTCGTACTGGGATGCTGTGAGTGAGAGTGGCTCCCGAGCCCCTGCAGCGCCAGCCAAGGCTGGGGAGGTGAGTGACAGCCGCCTCTCCCTTACTGCTTAGTGCCAGCCCCTCTTTTGAGGCTGGTAATTGACCGTTATTCGCAGTTTGTCACTACTCACACGCTACCTTCCCTTCCTGAAGGAAAATGAATAGACACGTCAGGGCTGCCTGACGCTGTGGGAAGGAGAACTCTGTAACCCCTGTCCCAACTCCGGCCATGCCTCCCCGCTCCTGCCCCGGCCGAGGGGGGCTCTCTTGGCACTCTCCAGCCCGCACCCCGCAGGAGAGTGGCCTTCCGCATTCCCCCCACGGCGCAGACCCCGCTCCCTCCGGCCCCCGCCCAGCGCGGGCCGGGGGAGGGAGGGAAGGAGGGAGGGACGGAGGGCACCTCCCGCCCGGCGCGG
>VZRR01009773.1:116115-194879 GCA_013398015.1 Oreocharis arfaki
TCTACATCTTCGCCCGGAGCAACAACATTCCCTTCGAGTTCAAGCACGTGGAGCTGTTCAAAGGTGGGACGGGCGCGGCCGCCGCCGCGCTGCCCCGAGGCGGCGGGGCCGGGGCGGGCGCAGCCCGGCGGGGCGCGGGCTCAGCCCCTCTCTTGGCTCTTGGCAGACTCAGTGCTGGGGAAGAAGCCGGCGGCGGGGAGCGGCGCGGAGCAGCCCCGCGCAGGTGAGGACAGAGCAGGGGACGGGAGGGTCGCCGCGTCGGGCACCGGCCCTGCCCGGCCGAGCCTGTCCCCAGGTGGCGGATCCGCGGGCGGGGAGGAACCGGACGGGACCTGCGAGCGCTCGGTGCTGTAACGCCATCCCCGGGCGGGGGCCGGACTGAGCCCGCCGCTGCGGCCCTGGACCTGGCGGAGGTTTGCTCTCACGGCCCCCGGAGGAACCCCTTCGCCTCCCGGCACAGGAGCAGCAGCGCGTCCTTCAGCCCGGTGGGAGGGAAGGACGAGCTCCCGGGGTCACCCGAGTGATGCTGAATCCCTGTGATGCCTAGGGGCATTGAACGCAGTGGTTTGACCGTGCGGCTCCCGTGCCCAGAGCAGTCTCGTAGCTCTGCTGCATCTATTTTTGTGGCTATCTAAGGAATGTTCCTCTAGCCATTTCTAGCAAATTAGTCACAGTGAGAGCCGAGGCGTGCTCTGGGAATGCTGTACTTTGCAGAAACGCTCAGCTGTTCAGGTTCGTCCAACTGTATGACTATTGCCCAGGTAAATGTTGTATTTTCGTAGTAAATTGTTACTTTTGTGCCTAAGGCAAAGCACATTACTTGAAAACCCTTGGCTGAAGAGATGATTAGGCAGGTACGTGATTGGCAGATAGAGTGCGATTTTCCCCCTTTTATTTCCATAAAATCTTCTCCAGTGCTCTTTTCACCCCCCAATAATCCTCCTTCCCTGCACTATGACTTATGCTTAAGATATCCTCATGTATGCAGCCTGCCCTGCTTTTTGACTGTGTATACTCTGCTTGATAAAGTTACGCCTCAAAGCACAACAATACACACTGTGTGTGTACATATCTACATATCTATATCTCCATCCATCCTTGGGGGTCATCAAGAACTAACTACCCCAGATACAACTGATGTTAAACAGAACCATAAATCAAGCCAACATCACAGGTATGTTAAAGATGAGCCACCTAGTACCACTAAACAAAAAGGCTGGCTCTGCTGGCTGGAAGAGAGGCACAAGCTTAAACTCTGCTAAACTGCAAATACAAATATTGGTCTCTATTTTCGTACAGTAAACAGTGGATCCCAATGAAACAGCCTGGAGTTAGTGTTCACACCAAGGCATTTACCATTTCACAGCTCAGTCACACAGTCTCAGCACAGGTCTTTATGTGCAAAGACCCTGTACAAACCAAAGTAAATGTTGCCGTTCCCAGGCTGTGGTGCAGGCTGTGTAACAGACACTGACCTACTGTCCAACTTGCTGTAATGACATGTTTGCCCCATCAGGGAACAAATATGCTCAGTATTCCTGCTCGGATTGTTCTATGATGGAAGCTGTCTGAAATCTGATTCAGGCTGCCCTCACCCACTGCTTACTTCTCATGTCCTTGTTTCTTAGTTTCCTGCTGCCCTGGATAGTAAATAGAGACAGCAGGACAACCAAATAGCTGGGTCTGACAAGGGACTGCTCTTTAGCTGTAAGCATTACTGACTGGCAACTTTCTACTGCATTTTTCCAAAGACCAACTGAACACTGCAGATCTCACCAGAGCTGGGTGTGTGATGACCACCAGCCTTTGGAGCCCTTCTAAAAGCACAGAACGAAGCACCTTCCCTGAGCAACTCCTTGCATGACAGTAGATTTACAACATTTGCCTCACTGTTTCTGTGATACAAATCATGGGGGTGAGGCATCCTGTACTTTGCCTGCTGGCTTGATTTTTGGACATTTTTATTTTTATACTCAATTTTCTCAGTTATTAGGCTTAACTTGCACTTTCTGTCAGGCTGTTACTTTTAAGAAGCCCTACCTAGCACTTCCTACCTCTCTTGACGGTGTTGCCTGGTTCTGCTGTGCAGATGGAACCTCTTGCCCAGCTAAGCTGGAAGCCATCGTCACAGCAGGTAGCCAGAGACTTTTCCTAATTAAATGGAAGATGTGGGTTTGAATCTCTTCAAATAGTAGATAAATGTAGACCTTAGTCTCTGATGAAGCTACTTATGCTGGAATTTTAAGAAAACCCACTTCTCAAAGAAGAAACAAGGTAGAGGCTAGTCAGCTAGAAAGGAGAAAAAGTAGTAATGTATGCTCTGCTTGAATTAACTCATTATATGAAATCCATATAAGGGAAAGCAGTCTGTAACTGTAATGCAGCAACCTGCCTTCTCCCACCCCTTCCCAAACCAGCTGCAAATAAACTTGTTTGTCTAGAGACTGGTTTTGTTTCCTGGAGACTATTTTCTGCTGCACATTTGTTTAGTAATGTAGACACTGCTACTGCTTCCTCAATGGGTACAAATAGTTCTTAGAGATGGAGATCACTGTAAGTTAATGATCCTTTTTCTTGTCTTTTTTTTAATGAAGGGATTTTTGTACAAGACCTCGTGCTGGTCATGCTGATTTGATCAGGATTTGCACCTTAATTGTCATGTCTCCTTCTCAGTAGCACTTAAAGCAAACAAATTCCTCACAGCTTTTCTTACTCAGGTGTTCCTGAGCTGTTGTGCAATTCCCTGGCATTTAACTGCTGACTGGCAAGTCCGGTGCCAGCAGTGGGAAACTGAAAGCCTGATTAGATAGTCAGCTGTTAATTCTTCCAAGGGACTGTGGAGTTTAAATTCTTACAGAATGGTGTCTTCCTCCTGTGTTTTCCTTTTAGAAGCAGATTGACGTGCAGAGCCAGGAATAACACAGTCAGGAGTAGTGCAGGGTTGAGGTGTCTGAGCTTCCTTGCCCCTAGCGAATGTCCCCTCTGTCAGTAACCTGGTATCTGAATCAAGAAAGAGAACTCCTGTATAGAAATATAAACTGCTCCATGCCATGTGCCCAGCCTGAGCTGACTGCCCTCTACCATTTCATTACCTTTCAGCTGTGAGCTACGACCATATTGGGAAAACCTCACACAGTTCACTGATCATCCAGTTAGCTGCAGGTATTTAATTCATCATGCACTGGCAGATACACTTCTAACCTCAGACTTGTCTGTTCATGTTCTTAGGGCCATCAAATAGTGAAGGTGCTGGCAAAGTCAGCCTCTTGAAGAAAGTACCAGCACTGAAGGACGGAGACTTCACCCTTGCAGAATGGTAAGAACTCAGTCCTTAGACTTCCTTGTTTAACAAGAATCTGTGCTGCATTCAGAAGATGTCATTCCCATGGAAAAATTAAGGATCACAGAATATATGAACATACTGGTTATTTTTAATAGTATAACCTCATTTGATCTCTTTCCACTTTCTGTTTGAATTATCTTTCAGAATGTAAACAACTCAGCTGACTTAGCTTCTTCATCTCACCCTGAATGCACTTACCTCAAAATGGGATTATAAACATTTCTGGGAGACGTTTAAAGCTTATAAAAATCCCTTTCACCCTAGGAAAAGAAATTCCTTTTTCTCTAGGAAAGAATTCTGTTTGTCTGAATTAATCATAAAGGCTGAGTGAACATCTACACAGATAAAATTTAGGCTTTACATTAAAAGATTAATATGGAGACTGTTAATGATGCCATAACACTGAAACAATTGAACTATAGTAGTATCAGCATGGTAAGGCTATCTGCATTTTCTTCCATTTTGTCAGCACATTTTCTGTGGCATCTTTTTTTGTAATAATAGCCTAAGTATTGTTGCAGATGACTATGATATTTTTCCATCTGACTTCTGCCAGTTAGTGAAAGTATAAACGTCTGGATAAACACAAAAAGGTTTTGTAGGGTTTCCTTGCTGAGACTTCCACTGACTTCAGTGGCAGCTGAATGCTGGAGACAGACCTGATGAAAAGGCAGCATAACCCATCAGAGAGTTTCATTTAGTACGCAAGCACAGAAACAGCACAGGTCTCAGAAAGATGGGTCAGAAAGTCAAGGAGCAAGTGGAGTTACCACCACTGATAGACAATTATGGAGGTTTATTGTTTGTTTACCCCAGTACTGTCCAGAAGCACGATAGAACAGTGCTGTGATTTTCCAGCAGGTTTAAGTTTTCATGGAAGCTAAGGTGATTAAGGGCCACTGATGTCAACATGAATTAGATGCCTTTATATGGTCCCTAGACTCCACTGGAAATCTTGATCGGAATGCTTTTTAGTGGAAGCAACAAGTTGAGAAGGAGTAGGAGAGGGAGCTTAGGGAAAAGCATTCTGCATCATAACTGCCCGACCCCTTTCTTGTCTCCTGTTGATGCGTGAGCAGCACTGCCATTCTGCTGTATCTGAGTCGAAAGTACAACACTCCCGACCACTGGTACCCCTCAGACATACAAAAACGGGCCCAAGTAGATGAGTACCTCTCCTGGCACCATGCTAACATCCGGGCTAATGCTCCTAAGACCATGTGGATCAAGGTAAGGAGACTGAATGTAAAAACGTGAGTAAAGCGATGTTTTCCTATGAGAATGCTGAGCATTTTAACAGCCCCAATTCAGAGACAGTTTGTCATGCTGAAGCAACAAACCTGGGCCATTCCTAGCTGAAAGGAGCTGTTGGAGAGGGAGCTGTTCCAAACTGATTGCCATCAGGATTTGGCAAAAGCAGCTTTGGCCATTTTGGTTTTTCCCTTAAAGAAGGTCTGGTACGGAAGATCTCAAACCCAACAGACTTCCATTGCCTGGATTTGTGAGCAAGTATGTAACAGGCTTAGTATTGCTTCCAAGGGCCTCCCTCCCGCTGCACAGCTGTGCAGAGTGTGCACATAGGCAAAGTTTGGCTTTGGTGAGCATGTGTTTTGTTGCCGGATGCAGAAGAGACTTGAATTCTTCATACAAGTCCCTGCAGCCTCATTAGGGTAGAAATCCAGAAGGAGCCTTCTGCTTCCAGCACACTTACATGCTTCTCTGAAATAGGCTCAGAGACAGAGAGAAGAGAGACACTGAGAGGCAGATTTTCTTTACTCAGTGTAGTCAGGCCAATTTACATTTAGGCAAAATTAACTGATTCACCCTGAGCCAGAAAATCATTTAGTATCAGATGATTTTGCTGGACACCTATTTTCAGCCAGCTCACCAGACAGTTAATGCAACTATCCTTAGAGAGACTTAGGTCCAAATATAGTCCTGCAAGGACAGCTGTGGTATGGAATTTCAGATGAAATCAGGATTGCTAGTAAACAGGTAAAAACTTCATTCCTTCATTGTAAAACTTGCCCTTGTTTGTGCCTAACAAAGCGTATCAGGACTCATTTATCTTCTTGGACTTACTGATATTTGATTTTCTGGCTATAGAGTGCAGAGAAGCAATTCAAATATGAATCAGATTCACACAAGAAGCAGTTTCTTCCAGCCTCTGCAGGCTGTCACTGCAGTGCTCCAAGGGAAAGAAATCCAACTAATTGCTACTGATGATGACTGGATAACCCAGATGCAGTAAAGGTCCTCAGAGTAACTATCAATATGGAATCATGTAAAGCCACCATGTAAGAGAAGCATATTAGCTAGAAATGGGAGAAGACAGACTGCCCTGAGATGAGGGGAAAGGAAGACGATGCTGTTTCAAGTGATTCTACCCAAAGATCCCATCATGCATAACTGGAATCACTTAGGAAGAGAACTGGCCATGAATTTTCTGATGAAATAGATTCCACATGTATTTGGCCAAAATCCTGGCTTGGGTTAAGCAATCCCAACTTGAATTGTTGAATATACTAGCAGTAAGTAGAAAATCAGTCCACTCACACTGATTGAAATTTGTATCTTTAATTTTGGTTCTCTAAATAAACTATACTTATCTGTGGAAGGTGAAGGCAGCATAGCTGTGAAACACTGTGGGCTCCAGTGCATAGACCTCTGTGACTGGTGAAAAATATCGTGGAAAGGCAACTACCCCCTGTGCCAGCAAGTCTGTGCAGACACAAGGACTGCAGTTATGTGATTGCTCTGGAAAAATTTCTAGTGATTTAAAGAATGATGCTTGGCAGGCCACAGAAAGGGTCATGTAAAAATGGTGTTGACCACTTCCAGCCTTGCTGGCTGCTGTCCCACAGAGGAAGCCATTTCTGTCTCTCCAGCCATTGTTGATGCATTCTAGACCTTCCGATGCTCCTGCCACAGCCACCACCACTCCCTCCTCTCCATCGCCCTGCAGGACAGGCAGCTGCCTTCAGCACCCTGTTCCACAGCAGGGTGGCTGGCAGGGGTGGCTGGTGGGCGGCTGGTGGGCAGCTGCTGGTGAAACAGACGATGTAGCAGGGGTGGCTCTGGCAGAGATTTGTCTTCCCTGGAACTGTTGCCCATTTTTTTTTATAACCGAACAGGGTGGAGTGAGAGGGCACAGCTGCCAGGCATGAAACGAGATGAGGATCCTTGATTTTGTTCCACACGTTGCTGCTGATTAGCTGGAGATCACTGCCATGGCGAGTCAGCTGCTTAGGACTGCTTGTGTGCTCTCTGTTCAGGAGCTCCTTGGAGCTGCTGCAGTCCATGAAGCTCTGCCGTCCCTTCTGTGGCGTTATTGCAGGTCACTGATGATCATGGGGTGTAACTTAAATTACTGCTAGCAGAGAAGATGGTCATCTGTTCTGTTATGTCCCTTCTCTCCTCAGGTTTTGATTCCCCTCTTCACAGGGCAGCCACTGCCTTCTGAGAAGCTCCAGGAGGTTATGGAGGGGCTGTCCACTTCCCTGAAGCAATTTGAGGAGAGGTTTCTGCAGGACAAGGCTTTTATCATTGGGAGTGAGATCTCCCTGGCAGATCTTGTGGCCATTGTGGAACTGATGCAAGTGAGTGCTGGAGCGTGGTAAGGAAGTGTCAGCACAAGGGAAAGCAGATGCTGCTGGGCAGGGAGGGTGCAGCATATGGTAACACTTCTCTGGAAGGAGAAGCGCGAGCATATCTCAGCAGAACTGGCCTAAGACAATGGGGAGAATGTGGGAGTGGGTTCAGAACAGCAGTGAAAATCAGAAAAAAAGTTGGCTGCAACAGATCTCTTTTGTTTCTCATCTCTAGTAATACCTCTTCTTCATTTTTTATTATGACTTTATTTTTAACCTCCAGAGAAGGAGGTAAGATATGTAAGTAAGAAACAATAGCAGACAGGTCTGATGAAATGAGAAAGCCATATAGGAATATTTCTGTCATTCAAGAGTACGATACTTGTCCATGCTATGTCTGGAAGATGAAAGAATTAATCTCAGACAGAGGTAATCAAATTAAGTCTGTTACAAACTGGTTGTTCTCTGCTGGACCACCAGGGCCTGGGTCCTGCAGCCCAGCAGTGATTTTTTTCTCCCAGTTCAGTGTCCAAGGCACTGAAAAGCAGCTGTTCTGCTTCTCTACATTGTGTTCCAGAGAGTGGCACAGGCAGAAAGTAGAAGGGAGGTAGATTATGTCAGTTAGGACACTGGTTCAGTTAAACACTTAACGTTTTGTGCTGTGTGTTGCCATATAATAATGTCTGTACTGCAGACTGGGCAGTGGTCCCTGGAACTGCCAGCCCACTACATCTTCAGTGCTTTGGCTGAAAATCACTCACAGAACGTGGTCATCTATGCTGCACTTAACAGCTACTGCAGCACCCAGGAATTCACTTGTAAATGCCCTTTAAAATACAGGTTAGCTTTTGTGTCCCTCAGATAGGTACACCTGAGCAGAGGAGATTTCCCTCTTTCCTACTGCTCCTCAGGAGCTCTTCCTTTATTTTCCCTTTACCTGCACTTGCAAGTACACTTTTAGTGCCTGTTGTCTCAGTTAAGAAGTGACTGCCCCAAGCCTCACTGTTGCTCTCTCCCCTTTCTGCAGCCTGTTGGAGTTGGTTGTGACATCTTTGAAGACAGACCCAGGCTGAGGGAGTGGCGCAGGCGGGTGGAAGATGCTGTGGGGAAAGAGCTTTTTTTCCAAGCCCATGAGATGATCCTCAATATCAAAGAACTGAGCAATATTCAAATTGATCCACAGCTGAAAGAGCAACTGGCACCTGTGTTGATGAAGATGTTGAAATGAATTAACCTATCTTAGCATTTTTCCTGCCTTTTTTTCCCCTTTTTAACTTCTTCTCTGACATCCAGTTCCATGTAACTGGAAAGAGCACTGTAATTCTAACACAGAAATTGCAGAGTGTTTCCCCCCTGGCCAGGTCTTTCTTGTATCTTTGGGAATGGAAGCTGGGGAAAGTTTAAGACCTAAAACATTAAATTTATGCAGAAGGCTGAGACCCTACAGATCACTTAATGTGCATCTGGATTTTATTTCAGTGTCAGTCTTCTCAGAGATAGTAGAGGCAAGAACAGTATTTCCTGATGGAATTCAAGCTAGCCTATAAACTAGGAATATTAAAGAACTGAATAGGATGAGGATCCTTGTTTTCATGAGATTTTAACATTTGTACTGCAAAGTGTGCCTCATCCTCATCTTCTCAGCATGTGTCTGCACAGACGAGCACAAAACTACTTCAGAAAAGTGAAGAAAAGAAATTTTTAAAGTTTCTTTTTTGTTGAGACACCTTGCTTGGCTGCCCATGTACATTCCACACTTCTATTTGCCTTGAAGTTCCTTTGAGAAATTTCTTTCTTTTTATCTACAACTGTGAATCTTTATAATTCTTCTGTTTAACCGCTGCTTTTGTTTCCTGAAAGCCTGGGTTCTGTTGGTGCTCTGTCTACCAGTACACCTGTGGCAGCAGCTGTTCTTGGAGGTTTGTGCTGCTGGTGGCCACAGCCTTGGAATAACTGCCTAGTGTAAATACCATGCTGATATTGTATAGGGAGTACCCTGAAAGAATGAATTCACAGTGTTGTCTTGAAAGAGAATATAACAGCACACAAATTGGTTTTTTTTCTAAGGTAATACTGTAATAGCAATCCACATTTCTCCTAGAAAATGCAGGGAGGGAATAAATGCAGACATGCTCTTCTGAGACTGTTTTGGATGGAAGTTCACCAAGTAAGTCACTCTTTGCAGCTGAAGTAATGGGAGAGATTTCGTGGCATTGAGCAACACATGTGTCACAATAAAAGGGCAAAGAGTTGTTTTGGAGCTTTTGGGCTCTTTTCTTGGCTGTTTGCTTCTGCTCTGTTATAGCTCAAATACAAAATCCTTTTGTATTGCAGCTCAATTTATGAGGTAAAACTGAGCAAATCCAACCATTTCCAGTTTGTTCAGTTGAAAATAACAAATTGTAAAATATGCAGAAACTGGCAGAATATGTATCAGTATGTTTCCATTCATAAGTAGTTGTTGCCCTTACCCTGAAATCCTTGCCAAAGAACTCTTCCTGTAAAGACTAAAACAAACTGAATAATGGAATTCAGGAATTGCTTCTCACTAATCAAATAACTGCCTTTTTTTTTTTTTTTTTCCCCAGTACTACCAGGTCTTGGCAAGTGACATTTTTTGCTGGCAAGTTCTAAAAAACCTGTTGTTTTCTCATGGTGTTTTTCACCAAGATTTCAGGTCTAGATACTACTCTGTCCTAGAAATCTTTTCCCAGCCTTACTCCTGGCTGTTTTTTGCACATGACTTTTTGTGCCAGTATTGTCTTCATTAGCAGCAGTGTAGGCCAAGCAATTCCCTAAGCAAAAAAACAAGCTATTTCATCAGTTTTCATTAACATTGTCTAGAATTGTAGAAAACCAAGATGTCACATTACACAAGGCAAATTTTCTCAACAGTTTTGTGCCTTAAATGATGACCTTTTAATCTAGCTGGTTCGTAACTCTTTACTGTAAATGAGCTTGTGGAACCTCACTGGACAGTAGCTCAGCTTTTGAGAAGCCTCTGATCTCTAGTTTGGACACCTCTGATATGTAGATTAGACCTTCCCTGTGAGCCAGCCTTCCAGGGTCACTTTTATCAACTTGGGAGCTCAAAGTCCTGACTGCTCAAAGTTCTTGTAATTAACACACATTGGATAAAGCAGTAAATCTCTCTGCTTGCTTTTTAATTCCTTTTAGTGTTGGTTGTTCTGAGAAATTACTGCACTTCCATTCTCAGCCCTCCCTGCACAGAGGTGTCTGTTGCAGTGACCTGAAGTGTTTTTCCATTGGCAGTAAGGGCCATCACAAAACTCATTTCACCCATCCGTTAGTGAGATGTGGTGGTTTTGGTCTCACAGCCTCTAATGCATATCCCAGCAGCGCCCATGGCGAATCCCAAGGGCCCGGCACCCAGCTGGTGCAGCTGCGGCGAGTAACCCGCGAGCCCCGCCTGGGGTTGGCACAGGGCAGCGGGCGCTGGCAGGGCAGGACGCGCACCGCGCTGCCGCGGGCGGTCCCGGGGGCTGAGCCCGCCCCCGCCGGGGCTCCGCTGCCTGGGCGGCTCCGGGGGCGGGGCAGGGGCCGGGCTAGGCCGTGGGGTCGCAGGCAGAGGCGGTGCGGGGTCGCGGAGCCGGAGCGTGATGCCGTTCTTGGAGCTGGACACCAGTCTGCCGGCCGAGCGGCTACCGCCGGGGCTGGCCCAGACCCTGTGCACCGCCGCCGCGGACATCCTGGGCAAACCGGCTGAGGTGAGTGGGGCCGGGGGCGGCCAGGCCGGGGCGGTGAGGCCGGAGCAGCGGGGCTGGAGGCCGGGGTGTCGGGGTTAGAGGAAGGCTAGGCTGGGGCTGCGGGGCTGGAGGCGATGGGGGCTGACGGTGGCTTGTCCCGGCAGCGAGTGAACGTGACGGTGCGGAGCGGGCTACCCATGGTGCTGTCTGGCTCGGCCGAGCCCTGCGCCCAGTTGGTCGTCTCATCCATCGGCGTGGTGGGCACGGCGGAGCAGAACCAGCGGCACAGCGCCCGCTTCTTCGACGTCCTGATTGCGCAGCTGGGCCTCGGCCCCGAGCGGTGAGTGCGGCCCGGCGGGGGCTCAGCCCGGGGGGCACCGTGCTCACCCCGAGGGCAGGGAGAGCGTCCTCCTGTCGGTTCTACAAGTCTGTGTGGTCCATGGATATGGAACACGATAAAGAAGTACCAAGGGGATGTTCAGGGTAGTGGGGATAGTGGCAGTTCCCATGTCCTCCAGGAGGTTAAGTTGTAATACAAATACAAGACTAGATTGCAAACACTGAGTGCTCTGGGATGCTGAATGCCAGACATGTGCTTTGGAGCCAGATAAAACCAGACTGGTATGCACTTGTTGAACAGTCTAGGCATTACTGTTCTCTAAAGATCAGTAGTTCCAGCTTGTGAAACTAGTGCGAAACCCCACTGGAATTGGTAGAGCTTCACAGGGGTCACCCTGCCAAATGCTGGAACAAGGCTGTTCCTGAAGGTCAGCCATGTCCATCTCTGCTCGTCTTACCCATCTTCCCAAAGGAGAGTGATAATAGTACTTCCTTGCCTCTTGGATGCTGTCAGGATAAATCCCTGACAAGATTATGCACTTTCTATGGGTCTTCTATGGGTCTTTCTAAAACAGACAAGTATCTCATTTAAAGTTAAAATTCAGACTGCTTCTGTTTGTGTGGGTGAAGTCTGTACCTGTTTGTACCCTGCCCATACGCGGTTGATGTTTGCTTCTGTTAAATTAACACCTTGAAGTGTAAGACAGTGAGACCCTTGTGCAGATTTTCTACTATGTTGCAAACTGGGCAGGAATAATGTTTAATTGTAAAATAATGTTTCCTGTCCACACTTCTGCTCTTATGCCCAAAAGGATTGTCATCCGCTTTTACCCGCTGGAGCCCTGGCAGATCGGCAAGAACAGGACAGTCATGACATTCCTGTGATCCTTTGAGCGGCTGGCTGGAACAAAGCGATGATGAAGGCAACCCAGAGATAACCAGCTCTGTCTGTTTACTTTTTCCTCTTGTGATCAAATCTGTGTAGCTCTACACCTTCACCTGAACGATTTACTTTTGTCTTTGCATCCTGTACACACAAAGCTGAAGAGTGAGGCAATCGGCTGTACTGATTTTACTGGAATAGTTCAAAGTCTTTGTCTCAAGCCCAGGCCAAGGCAAAGCTGCTTGTACCAGTAAAAAGTTTAATTCTAGAACATTTGGCTTTACTGAGGACCAGAGAGGTTCTGAGGTTTATCCAATTTTTCTCATAGTTTGCAAGGCAGAAAAAAATCCTTTTTTCTGTTTCTCTGTGGCAGCAGAAGGGTCGCAGGCCAGCAAAGATGACCTGGAAGTCAAATTCTTTTCTTTTTTAGGCTCCTCTGAAAGCCCTTTCTGGAAAGAGGTGATTATTGGGAGAGAAGTTTAGGCATTGAAGGCTTGTGTCAGATCTTGTGCTCTGTGCTCTGCCATTGCCATCTCCTGTGACTGGTCTTACAAAGTGTTACTTGTTCACAAGATTTTCAGGGCTGAATATCTGTGTGCTGATGGCAGTGTCTGGAGGAGAGAGTCACTTCTGAAGACCTGCACTGTGCCACCAGAAAATATTTTGAAGTTTCTGCTACTGCCAGCTTTAATTCCTGTTATTCACTGTTTGTTCAGAGTCCTTTTCCTCATTGGTATGGGGAGTTTTGGGATGATATAGCATCTCACTGTGATCTGTGGCTGATGTTTCCAGCTCAGTGTCCCTGCAGAGAAGTGGTTTGTGTTTTTAGGACCCCTCACTTTATAACTGGAATACACATGGAATTTTATTAAAACAAAAGCGGGGTACTTTTTATGTCGAATGTTGTCTCTGCCTTCTGCTAACAATAAAAGCATTTATCAGATCCCTATCACTTTGTGACTTGGTTAGGTCGAGGTCAGGGAGCTCAGCGGAGCTGAAAGCATGTCCCTGGGACATGGGGGTCCATGGGAACCACAAGGCTGAAGGGGGCTTCTGTGCTCCTTCATCATTCTACATGGAGTTTTATTTGTTTATGGCTTGAGGTCTCAAGATTATTCAAAATATTTCTTCTAATTACCATTTAGAGTTGTTTGTTCCCTATACACCATAAATAACTTCCATGTTTGCCAGATCTGTCAGGAATATAATACCAAACACAAATTTGTGTATCAGGCTGGGGGGCTACACCTTATCGGGTTAATAAACTGTAGCAAAGCTTCTTTTGGTAAGTGTCAGGTTATTGGCTCACAGCATTGGGGATTGTGCTTGGAGACAGATGCTGTGGCTGCCCAGGTCTCCCCACTTTCTCACGAGGTCTCTTCAATCAAAGTTTTTTGAAACTCAGGCAATGAACAGGTAGGTGAACTGAGTCTGAGAACACTAACTCCGGAGTACTATGTTGCAGGGAAGGGGGTGGACAGCCCTGGCTTTGCACCAGCTTGAGGTGAATATTCTGAAATGCAGAAAATGATCTCACTTTAATTCTGATCTGCAGATGGTTCATTTCCTGGAAGTCCTTCTGCCTCCTGAAGTAACAAACACAAAGGCTTGCCGAAGCCTTTGTTTCCTTCAGAGAAAATTTGCTCAGCCCTGGGCCCCAGCTCTCCTGGTTTTGGGCCGTGTTGGCCACCCTGGAGACTTCTGCAGGCTCTGTGCTTTCCTCTCACCCTTGGCTGCTCCCAGTGTGGGCTTGTGCCTGGGAGCAACTTCTCCACTATTGCAGAGTTGAGCCAGATGTCAGAAAGTTCGTGTTGATCTGAAGAAATGGCCTATTTTTTTCTTCACTGAGCTAATGTTAGAGTAGATTTGACAATATATTGGGACTCGAGAAGGACAATAATCCCCTGCAAAGGGATTATGCAAGCCCCTGTAACCCACCCTAGAGCATGAACACAGCAATGAACAGAAGCAGGAAACATTTTTCACACCTCAGGTTGGAGAAAATCAGATACACCATCCTTATCTATGGCTCAGCAATGACAATATAAAATCCCTTTCTCTTGAATGCTACGTGCAGATTGTCCCTCTTCCATGGGCTGGAGCCTGCCTGATGTCTGGAGTTAGTATCTCCCAGCTATGGTTGGTTTTTTTTTTTTACTGTTGTAACTTCCCAAGCTTAACCTCCTAAGTTTAACAAATATTTCTGCTCCCCAAAGTGGCCTGTGTTGTTTGAGAATGCTGTATAGGCATTTGTTCAAATTGAAAGGTAATGCCCTGATTTTGAACACTGAGTAACCATTTCCTAGCCTCAAACCTTTGAACTCTGAACAACCTTTCTGTGTGTTTACACTAGAGAGGAGCAGTGAGGCCCTGAGGATGCTGCAGGGCACTACTGACAGAAAAGTACCACAGCATCATGGTAGCTTTAAAGTTACTCTCCGAACACAACTGTGATGCTGCTGCTCACAGCAACCCTATGCTTGGTGTGTCATGATGGAAAGAAGGGCATTAACACAAATGGAACCCTGGAGATGGTACATTTGAGATGAAGAGGACTCTATAGTGCTAAGTGGTGATTCAGTGCAGTGCTTGAGCATAAGCTTACCTTTCATCAGTGTGATGTGATGTATTGTAGCAACAGGAAGATTTAAACGTGAAGTTCTGTCACACAGTTGGGGCCTTGCCAGTCTGTCTGGCATGTGCTTGGGCTGTCCTGAGGTCTCTGTGGGGCTGCAGAGGGCACACCTGCTCTTCAACACTCCCTGCTGTATGACCACCTTACACTTTAAAATAAAGTTATTTACACAAGGAGCTGTCACAGTGGTGCTTCACTTCCCCCATATCCCAGGGGCACAGAAGTGTGTTCCCATCTCCAGCTAGCTCCACAGCAAGCTTTATGGAAACCCAGTGGCCTTGGGCTGATTTCCAGCCCCCTTGGCAGGGGATGCATACATATTTGGGTTTTGTCCACACGACCCACAAGCCGCAACTGAAGCTCCTGGGGCAGAAGAACATCTGACCTTCCTGTCACCTGTTGAGTAGGAGCAGTCTTTAGACCTATTAATTTCTTAAGTTGGAATCATTATTTTGCAAAAAGAGGATGACAGTGCCTTAATTTGTGAAGAAAGGCAGCTCTGCCCAGTGTTGTTTGTGCAGGCATTAGGGTGTTTGAGGGACTAAAAGGCAGGGAACTGCTTTCTGCCCTTGCACCATCTTTCTGTGAGAAGTCCCCAGACATATTCAACTTGGAAGATCAACTCCACATTTTGGCGCCGGGCCGCTTCAAGATAATGGTAGTATCTTTCCTTGGGCAGGAATGCTCGTGGTCCTACTGTTGATGGTTCAGACAAGACTGTCCAGAGGTACAGGGAACACCTTTCCGTCCTGACAGCTTTTGAGTGGGATCAGTTTTTGTATATATTAATTATTGGAGGTGGTATCCAAATTTCGGTGGTGGATCACTGAAAGGGAATGGTGATGCTTTTCCATAGGAAAGAGAACACCTAGATCCAGTGTTTCAGGTGCACGCAACAGGCTGCCCAGGGGAGGTAAAGCCCAGCATGACTTTCCTGTCCTGGTACTTTTGGTGTAGGAGCAATCAGAGTCTTAAGCTGCGCTGGGGAGGCGTAGATTGGATATTGGGGGGAATTTCTCCACAGAAAAGCTGATTAAGACATTAGACCGTGCTGCCCAGGAAGGTGGTGGAGTCAGCGTCCCTGGAGGTGTTTAAAGAAAGACTGGACGTGGCACTGAGTGCCTTGGTCTGGTCAATACGGTGGTGTTCGGTCCCAGCTCGGACTCTGACCCCACAGCTCTTTTCCAAGCGAATTGATCCCGGGATTCCGTGACCTGTGACCGCCCTCAGCGCCAGCTCCCGCCCTCCCGCCTCCCGGTGCTCAGCGGTCCCATTGGCTGGCTGGGGAAGGGCGGCTCGGCCAATGAGGCGCTGCCTTATTGGCGCCGTGGCTCCGGTGGCGGTTGCGGTGGAAACCGCCGGTGCGGCGGCTCCCGGGGGAGCGGCGGGAGCCCGAGGGACCCGCGCCGGGAAACACCGGGAACCCCCCGGGAGCAGCGCCGGCATGCCGGAGGCGGCCCCGCGAGGTGAGTGTCCCGTCCGCCCCGCGGAGGGGCAGCCGGCGTCCGGGCCCTGCCCGGTGAGGGCAGCGAGAGCCCGGCCTGGGCGGCCTCGCCCGCGCCCCTCCCTCCGCGGAGCCACGGTCGGAGGCGAACATGGGCTCCCGCCTCCTCCCGGCCCTGTGTGCCGCCCAACGGGCGAGCGGCGTGAGGAGCGTCCCTGCCCCTCCGTGAGAAAATGATCGTGTTTCGGTAAAAACAGCTGGTGCTATAGTGCGTGGGATCTTTGCAATGTTAAAAAAAAAGAAATCTAAACCAAAAATCTAGTGGTTTTCTAAACGTGCATCTGCAATGTATGGATCCCAAGTGTAGCAGGAGCAACAAAAGCTGGGAAAGCCCGAGTCACTCCCTTTGTTTCTTACTTAGAAGTTGAGAACACAAGCTCTGAGAGCAAGAGCTGACATTGAAAATATTTACTTGAATTTTAAACTAGTAAGGTGAAAGGAGAGAAGATTTTGAAGAAAAAAGTCTTGTTGCCTTTCAGGATGTGCACACCTGTTGTAGCCACAGATTTATCCACTCTTGTATCTGAAAAAATTCAAATGAGTTTGTAAAACTTAATATGAAAGAGTAATTTTTTAAAAATTTTTTTTGCCTACTTATTTGATGTAGCTGTGTTCCTCTGGAAGTGCTTGTAGCGGCATACTCAGTTCCTAAATGCTACGACACTGCTGTAACTCGGTCCATGGTCAGTGTAGTTTTGCAGCCATGCACGGTGCCTGGCTTAAACCAAAATGAAATAACCCCTCCTCGTGCCTGACACACCAGTGCGAAAGCTGGGTGGAGGCAACACCCTGCCCTTGTTTTCTAACAGCATTACACAGTCCCGTTCAGTTCTACGCTTTCAACTTGTGAACACCAGACGGGAGAGATGCTAAATGTTTGTTATTAAGTTCCAGTATGTTACAAGGTTCCAATGTAAATAATTAATAAGTAGAATTGAAGTTGTTTTCCCACGTTTTCTGTAGCTGCCGTTTCCCCAAGAGTCTAACCTTGGAAATAAAGTCTTGACTATAGTCTCTGCTGATGACTTCCTCTGCCACCTTGAGCAAGATTATTTGGATTCAGCAAAAAACTTGGGCGTATTACTGACTATAGGCATTTTTGTAAGTGGACTTAAAGCCCCTCACTTTAAATATGTAATTGATTTGGGATCATGCAGACTGGCTTACTTAGATGTCATAAGCATCTACACTCTGTCAAAATGTGTAGCGTTCAATATAGCTGAAAGAGGTAACCATTAATCTCTGTGCATGTATTTTCTTCATGTGAAAAGTAGACGAGGAATCTGTCCTGGAAGAGATTTGAGGTTTTATTAATGTTTATTTGGTGACTCGAAGAGAAAAATGCTTTATTGCTGTGCAGTTGTCAGTTTGATTTAACTGCAAGCGAGGAGAGCAAGTGGTGCATGGGCAAGCAAATGCTTATTGCTGAATGAGTGAAATTCCTGTCAAAGCATTATTTTCCCTACATGCAGGACTAATCATGATGATGTGTGACTTAATTCAGCTTGTAGTTCAAAACTCCCACTGCTTCCTGCTGTGGTTAATTCTGGACTTACTCTTCTATTAATGTAGTCTCCCATATTAAAGACTGTTTTTAGCCTGTCTTGCATATGTCATCTTCTTGTTTGAGTTGATGGGAAGATTTTCTGTAAAAGCAGCACAGAGCTCTTTCATATATTTTTGCCTTTACTAACATGATGTTTCAAGCACTTAATTGACTATAAATTATGGGCTTAGTTATGAGGAAAAATTGCTTACAGATTATAAAGGTGTATTTACCCCATCAAACTTTTTATCAGCAGTAGAAAGGACTGGAAATATTAGTATCCTTTTTCAGAATGATGAAATGCTAGTAGAAGTTCAGTTGGGGTTTTTTTTTGCATTGAGGTAGTCTGTAGAGGTTGGTCAGTATACGCAGAACAACTGTGTTACAAATACTGGTTCTGTTCTAGCAGGTATGGCAGTAATGAAAAGTTCTAACCAGAGAAATTTCCATGTGCAGACTGTTTTGGGCAGTGGGTTCACCAGCCACTATGGCCTTCTGCAAAGTCAGTCTGACACAGATAACCTTCCATTTTTTTCCTTTCCTGTTCTGTAAATATCTCTAAGCTATAGAGATTTGTGCTCATAAAACAAGTATTCAAGAAGCGTTTTTGGTTTTAGCTTTCGTGTTTAAAGAGATTCATGTTGTAATATTTTTAATATAATGTATGTTCGCTGATTGTCATATAGTGCCTGATTAATCATATAGCTGTAATTATGTTGCCAATACTTCCACTCACCACCAGGACTAGAGTCTTGAATGCCATCCCAAAGTAGTGAATGTGCTTAACTTTGTAATTTATTTTCTGTCTCTAGTTAAAATTGGTTATTAAAGTATGCTTATAAAGTATTTGCAGCTTGTCTTTTACTTGTGATTGTTTTCTTTGTGAACAGAGTAAATATTCTTAACCTATTTGCTTTCCAGACCTGTTTGTGATAGACCCTTCCTTCTATTCCTGGAGAAAGACATTGTGAATAGCTGTGAACATGGTAAGGGTTTCTTGAGATGGCTTTTGAGATGTTTTGGTAGAACTAAAATTGAGAATTTTCTCCTTCCCTGAGACTAAGAATAAATTGCCATAATGAGAACGTTGTTTTTGGAGTGACTATAGTTATTGGTAAACTTAAAAATTTGGAGAAAAATCAGTATAATGCACATGTCTATTCTAGGAAAACTGTTGCTTGCAAGACACTTGACATTTTGTTTTTTCAGCTGATTTTGGATGGGAAATGGTTTTGATATTTGATTATTTGCAATTAGTGATGATTAAATTAATTACAGCTTTTGTAACTTTATGTAGAGATCTCTCAGTATTGTTCGTGTGCCAGTTAATTGAAAAAAAGAGAAAAATCCAGTTTGCAAAGGAAACTGGGACATATGTAGATGTCACATTTCTCGTCACTTCTCAATTGTCATTCCAGATTCGAATCGCAGCACTGAATGCGAGCTCCACGGTTGAGGATGACTGTGAAGGTACCTTCAAAAGCCATAAGACACAAACAAAGGAAGCTCAGGTAAGGAATCCCACAAATACCTTAATGAAGTTTTCTCTTGATGGGAGTTTTGTCCTCTAGTTGCAGGGATTTGTTCAGCCATGATATTTTGTTTTTGTGAAAGTTTAGTTACTGTATCTCTTGAACCCTCCTTTAGCAAACTAAAACTTCACTCAAATGAGTTATTTTGGGTCAGTAACACGAATGGTCTTCCATATAGCAGGAAGTATTAAAAATGTGAAACCACTGATATACGTATAAATATATTTAATAAAGTTGTCTTGCTAAATACATTCTAATTCTTTAAATCACAGGAAGCAGAAGCTTTTGCTTTGTACCACAAAGCTTTGGACCTTCAGAAACATGACCGATTTGAAGAATCTGCTAAAGCTTATCATGAGCTACTTGAGATTCGTCTTCTGCGAGAGGTCAGTGACCTTGAATGACACTCTAGAAACTGGTTTTGCTATATTTTGTCTTACTTTATTTCTAACTGGCTAACTAGAAATGTCAGTATTGTCAATTAGCAAGTTGTTTGCTGTTCTTGTTACTTGTCTGATTCCTAATGCCCATGTTGCATTTATTTTATAATTTTTAGGCAGTTCTTTCTGGTGATGAGAAGGAAGGGCTGAAACACCCAGGTTTGATGTTAAAATATTCCACCTATAAAAACCTAGCACAACTGGCAGCACAACGGGATGACTTAGAGACAGCCATGGAGTTCTATCTGGAGGTACAGTGCAGCTGAAATAAGACACTGGAGCTTTAATGTTTGTAAAAACTTTCTAAAATACAGACATACACATTCAGCATCCTCTCTGTCAATGTGTAGTTAAATACTGTTTTCTTTCTGATGCTGTATAGGATAAAATTGGTCCACCATTCAGTCCCCAAAGCAGTTGTGATCCTGCTGAGAACTAAAGCAGTGCCAGTCCCTGCAGCGAAGTGGGTATGCATGTCTGAAATGGGGATAATATTGTTTGTTATGCTTTCTAGGCTGTAATGCTGGACTCCACTGATGTCAACCTCTGGTATAAAATTGGTCGTGTGGCAATAAAACTGATCCGTCTACCCTTGGCTCGTCATGCTTTTGAAGAAGGGCTCAGGTGTAATCCCGATCACTGGCCTTGTTTAGATAACCTTATCACAATTTTGTATACACTCGGTGACTACACAAGTGAGTACAATGCATGAAAAACATCTCAGTACGTGTGTAATTTTACATACCAATGAAAATTGTAACAATGAAATCATATAAGTTAAAGTGTATCTTGCGTAAGTAATGCAGCAGGGGTTGACAGAGACTGCTACTTCATGATAGAGATTTTATTGAATGATGAAGTACAAAGGTTTATATAAGTTTTGGTTACCCTAAATGTAAATGTCTGTGGTCTCATAGATCAGAGCCTCTGCAGGAAGTTTCCCAGTACACTGTTCTTTTGCCTTTCCATGTGTGTTGGTTTTGGCTTCCTAGTAATTTCCAGCTGCATAGTTCTAGGATTTGGGTATTAAACTCTGGTCTCGTTCGTAGCCTAGTAGGATTCATTTTAATTACAGCAGTGGATACACTGCTTGCTTCACTGATGGAATCTGCAGCTAAGACATTTGATAACGTAAAAATGGTAAATAATTGTGATTCTGTTTTATGGTTCTAATTTCTTCTGTGCCAGAACGATCTTGAAAGTAAGTGAAAGACATACTGCAAACATTGTTTAAACAAAATTTATTACATTTTTTTTCTGCTTATGATACTTAGGAAGGCACAATAGGTGTTTTTAACTGTATGCATGCAAGTATTTGACACCTTACAAAGCAATTGGAGTAATTCATGTAAATGTCACATTTGGGTGAAATTCAGTGGTGTATGTGAGGCCCAGAAATGGGAGCTTTGAATGGACCAAGGCTGCCATTGACCATGCAATTTCTATTTCTCTGTCAGCCTGTTTGTACTTTATCTGCAAAGCTCTGGAAAAAGACTGTTTGTATAGCAAAGGATTGGTTCTGAAGGAGAAGATCTTTGAGGAGCAGCCTTGCCTCCGGAAAGATTCCTTAAGGATGTTCCTCAAATGGTGAATGTTGTCTTAGACTATATACTGCCTTTGGAGTGTAAATTTTGGGGTTGGGGTTGTTCAAAAAACCTGCTGAGATCTTGTGCTTGAAGTGTTAGGGATACCTTGCTGACCTGACTTCTGAATAATAATGTAATGTGTTGGTGCTGCTGACAGAATGTTCTTCAGTAATTACTTTTGGAGGGAGGTAGAAAGAGGAAAAGAATCCGTTTGTTGCTCATTTATTTTCATACCTAGATCTCTCGTAATCATCTGCCTTTGTTTTACTTATTAGTTTCTGATCCCTGCAGCATTCACTTTAGTTTTCCTAATTAAAACAAACCAATAACAATCAAAACCAAACCAACTCTCATCCCCCCAAAAAATCCTCGCCAAAAACTCCCCAGACGTTACTGCTTTTCTTTCTGTATGGGTTTTATAGTATGAGTAGGTAGGAGGAAAGTGGGAAAAGAAAATAGAGGCCCGTAAAATTTACAGGATCTAAGTTAGCTGATCATTCAGAACAAAGATTTCTGATGGTTGATACTTCTGTATGTATGCCATAAAGTTGGTAACAATGTTATGTGAATGCTTCTTTTAACACAGTTTTGTTATGTAGTATGATGATATTAAATGAATCCATCCAGGCTTTAATAAGAAAACAACCAGCAAACAAAAACTTTAACTTGTCCTCATTTTTTGTTGTTTCTTAGTGACATGTCTATCCATAATGTGAATGTGAGTGTAGCTGAAACAGGAAGAATCATAAATGAAGCACTGGAGCTACGTAAGAAAAGACAAGCTTTGCTGGTGCGTGACAGAGAACCAGACCTCAGACTGGTGCAGCCGATTCCCTTTTTCACGTATGTCTTAACATTTTCTCTTTTCAGAAAGATCATCTGAAGCACATATTCTGACAACTATGTTGTGCTTCAGATTTCTTAAAAAACTCTTTTTTTTGCTTATAAAAACAAACTACCTCCCCCAGTGTTTTCTTATTAGTTTATAGGTTGGTTTGGTGTGCTTATGATTTTAGCATAAACCCCATAGCTATTTTAGTTTTCAACTTTTGATTTTAAACCAGTGATGTAAAAACCAGATATGGTATCTGAGAATGATTTGGCAGCTATTCAAACTGTATTACTGTATTTTTCATATATGACTAGTTTGCGTGTGAATTTCAAAGCAAGTTTAGGTTTTAAAAAATTTATTTTACTATTGGGATAATGAAAACTCAAAAAAATTTGCAGTTCTTTATTTGCAGGAAGATGTAAGGATATTAAAGTTGTTATATATGCCTTTATTAAGGCATAAAGGATTGGGGTTTGATTTTTGTATTGCACATATTTTTCTGGAATATTAACAGACTCTGCATATAGTTCCTATTGCAGAGAAGTTTTTTCTACTTGTGAGGAGGGGTGAGTTCTTTTACTATTGTAGATTGAATGCAGAACCTCAAAATTGTTTCTTTGACACTACTTTTTTTAGCTTATGGTATAGAGTAATTTCCTCAGCAACTACAGCATGGACCTCGTTTTTTTTAGAGACTTTTTTTGAGTGATGGGGCAGGTTTTTGACACTCGAATGTGTATCGCTGTCCCACTGAGAAGCTGCTCTTTCTGTCTCTAAGCTGTTGGAGAAAAACAATGTTGCATGCTGTTAGGTTTGTAAACATAATATAGAAAATAATGTGACAAGGATTGCCATTGTGTTTCCACTTGCAGGTGGAAGTGTTTAGGAGAAGCTTTGCTTGCCATGTATCAGCACCTCACAACATGTGATCCTCCTCGACCCAGTTTGGGAAAGAGAATTGATCTCTCAGAATACAGAGACCCAGTTCAACATTTGTTGCTTTCTCCCACCTCTACTCCTGTCAGTGTTATTCAGCCAACTCCTGTCAGCACTAATCCAGTGGTGACAATGCCAGATCCTGTATTGCCTTATACTCCAACGACACCCAACTTTCCAAGTCACAGTCAGAGTTCTTTAGAACCAGGAGCTACTGTAGGTGAGCAAGGTACTTCAATCTAAGATTCAAGATATCTTTCCTACTTATCTTATAAAAAAACACTTCAGAATTCTTTGGGACACGCTGTCTTTCAGGGGCATGTTGGTGGAGTCAGAACCTTTTCAGCATTTATATAACATCTGATAGGAAAAGTGAAGGAGTATTTGACCTTTTCTGGTTTTGTGCTGTTGCCTCACGCTTCAGTTTCTCAATCTTTAAGATGAGAAGAATTGTGACTCATTTCAGCAGTGATGTATATCAAGCCTTCAATGTTGGGAAGGGCCTTGAGCTCCTTATAATGAATGAGCTGTTTTACAAAAAGGTACCTGGGTTATTTTTCTGCTCGTGTGTCACTTTAAGAACCCGAGAAGACCAAGCTGTCAGCTGTATTTATTTGAAATCCATACAAGATTTTTTTGGTACTGTCTTCAGAGGGAAACCAATGAATCTCAAGTGTTGCTGTGTAATTAATTTTTTAAAAATAAAAAAGATTACTCACTTTTTGTTTGTCAATTTAACCTGTCAGGTTTTAGGGGGTTTTTATTATGTTTTTAGGTGACATATCTGCAGGTGATAAATCTAAGAAAGGAGTGAAGCGAAGGAGAATTACAGAAGATAGTGGTGAAACAGCCAAAAGGAGATCTGCTAGAGTTCGGAACACCAAGTGTAAAAAAGAGGAGAAGGTTGACTTTCAAGAGCTGTTGGTGAAGTTCCTTCCTTCCAGGTACTGTACAGCAGCAACTTTCATTATGAGATAATCACAGAGAGGAAGCTGTTAGGGATTTTGTTTGAGCGATATCCCCCAACCTTAAAACTACCAGTCCCATGTTATTTTTTGAAGCAGATGTGGTGCATTATATTCTGATAAATTTAATAAAATCGCTTTTAGTAAAAACTGCTGAATAAAAATTGAAAAATAAAAAAGCTTTTACTACTGTTAAAGTGAATTAGCAGACAATGCAGTGTCAAAATGGATAAGATAAAGAATGTAACCTTTATTTGGGCAAAAGGAACTGGATGCAAATCTCTGAATTTGTTTCAGTAATATATTCTCACTGTTAAAATTTGCACAATGTTTCATATTTAGGTTTCACCTGGTAATGAAAGAAAGAATGAGGGCTTTGTTGGTATTGTGGTTTTTGCCTCTCTTCCACACAGATTAAGGAAACTGGATCCTGAGGAGGAAGAGGACCCTTTCAACAACTATGAGGTGCAATCAGAGATCAAAGAGGAGAATTTCCAGCATGTTGGACCACATAGAATGTCATTTGATTCTACGACATTTATGGAATCTGGTAAGGATTTCTTTATAACCCCTGTTCTTTCTCTGTTGTTTTTTCCATATCGTATGCTTAATTTTCTATATTTCCCTGTCATGCCTAGGACATACAGGAGTGTATGCTATTTTTAAAAAGTATAATTTTATGGTATAGAAGTATCTCAGTTGGTGCTGGGTATAATTTCTTAAGTCTTGGGGGATTGCTTAATGTGTGTGAGAGCCCTGTTGTGGAATTTCCCATTTAAACAGGTTGGAATACAGTAGCTGAACTCTGTATATGTGCAGCACAGAAGAACTGCTGTGAGATAAGTGCATAAAACACTGTTGAAACTTAATTGTTTCAAGTTAGGATCTGCCTCAACCTTACACATGTAGGGCTTTGTGTTTATCTGCTTTCTAGAAAAACAAGATGTTCATGAATTCCTGCTAGATAACCTGAACAACGGTGGGATCTTGGAGCTGATGATGAGATATCTGAAAGTCATCAGCCAAAAGTTCCTGGTGAAGTGGCCTCCTGGCTTGTGTGAGGTAGTCCTCAGTATCTATAATAGCTGGAGAAAGCACAGCAGTAGCCTTCCCAATCCACTCCTGAGGGACTCAAGTAATCAACATATCAAGGTAATGCAACACTTTTCCTTATTCCCATATTTGCTGTTGTCTTGGTATCAGTGTGCCAGAAGTACCCAAATGAAATCCAGCAGACACTGGTTTGGCTTAGCTCTGTCTGGAACTGCTTGTCCCAGCTGTTGTAACTGTCCTAAACTTTGGTGCACTGCAGGTCCTACAGCTGTTCCTGAGCTGAACAGACCTGGGTGATGCTACGTGCAGCTATAACCTATATATAATGTGTGTGTATGCACATACACATGCATAGACATGTAATAAATAGACATAGATGTATTTTACCCCTTTATTCTCTTGTTGCTTTTTTTTTTTGCCCCTCTCCCTTTTCTTCTGATATGACACAGTTGTATTTTGTCATCAGGTCAGTACAGAAGCTCTGTTCTCACTGGCTGATTGAGGGTCAGCATTGCTGCTTTAAATAGAGTAAATACAATGTAGTTTTAAGATAACCTGAAATTTACAGTAAAAAGAACCAAACAACAAAACAAACCAAAACCACCTCCTCAGCATCACCGTTTTATTACCTTTATAAATCCAAATTTCTTGAAAGCAAATAGAAAAAATACTAAGTTCTTTACATTAATGTTAAACCAGCTTAATGATAGAAGATGATATTTTTTGAATTATGAAAACAGTTCTGATACTTCTTGTCCACTGAGCCAGCCTGTGTTGTCTTTTCAATGTTAGCAGTCTGTATTCATTTGGAAAGTTATTTGCCTTTGGTATGACTTCAGGTTGAAATATTTTTTCAGACCAAGTGTTTTTATTTCTTTGCAAATAAAATATTAATTATGAAAATTGCTGTGTTCCATTGATGTCATTTACAAAACAAACAAAAGTCTCTGTGTAGCAGTGTTAAATTTTTATACATCCTATGACTTATTTATGTAAATTTTTCACATATACATGCCCTTTTTAAAGTAAATATAAATATATTTATAAATGTATTCCCTTGGTTCTCATTATTACTGCTTAACTGCTTACATGTATGTACATTTTTTCTTATTTTTCGAATATCAGTGTTGCTGCTATATTCTGGAATTGTGCTTTCAGCATGATTTGGCAATTTAATATAGTTTTATTTCAGCCAGATACAAAAATAAAGATGACAGTTTTTTTTTTTTTCTAACATGAGGCAATGCTGTTCTGACCTTCTTTCAAGAGCTAAGATTTTTCTTTTTTAATACTTCTAAGTTTTGTTTGGTTTTGTACCTGCTGATTTGTAAATGGTATTATATACCTTGTAGGCAGAAGAAGTAGTTACAGCTTGGGAATAGAAATCCCAAGAGGACCAGATGAAGGCTTTCTTTGAAGTTAATTGCAAATTCAGTGATGTTTTAAAAAACTGGATTCTTCTTTTAATGTATTTCTTTCTGTGAATACTTTTTTGATACCTCCTTACTTTTTCTGAAGGATATGATGTTGATGAGCCTTTCTTGCATGGAACTGCAATTGGATCAGTGGCTACTAACAAAAGGGAAGAGTTCCACAGGTGAGAACTTGATGTCACTTTCTTCAGACTCTAAACACTGGGCATATATGAAGAAATGTTTCCAGGAATTAATTTGATTTTTGAGCTATTTTTTTGTAGTATCTTCCAGACCTCTGTTTTATTGGTCTATGAATTGTTTGCCTTTAAGTAGATCAGTGCCTTTGAAATTCTAGTGTGTGGGACTCTTTCCATGGGATGCTAGTAACTTCATGATAAAATGTAATTAATTGAATTGCAGTTTCTCCACGAAATTGTCCCGCTGCCTCTGTGAATGGAAAGTTTGGTCCTGACTTCCCAGGAACTCATTTTTTGGGAGACCTGTTGCAGCTGTCGTTTGCATCTTCGCAACGAGATTTGTTTGAGGAGGGCTGGATGGAGTTTGTCACTCGGGTGTATTGGCTGAAAGCTCGCTTTCTAGCACTGCAGGTTTGTTTTACTTTTGGTTTAACAAACACAGCTTTTCCTAAGTTAAAGTCAATATTGTTCAGATGCAGCTGATCCGGGAATCTCAGCTCTTTTAAGCATGTGGATAAAATCAGCTTAAAACATAGTGATTTCATTTTACTTTTAAATATAATTAACTTTCCCTGAGGGTTGAGGTGGAAATGAAGTAGGAGGTCTCACATGCTAAGCAAATACCCAGATATGTTTAATACATAAGTATTTGTTTAAATTAACTTGTGCTCAGCTTAAAAAAAAAATTATTTGTACTAAAGTTACTTGGAATAGTATTGTGTAGCTGCAGAACATAGATTTTTGGGAGCCTGGACTCGTGGACACTATCAAAGTCTCAGGCAGTCCGAAATGCAGATTTTAACTGAAGCAGACTGTTTTATTACTCGTCCCTCTGCTTTTTCAAGGTGTCATGATTCTGCTTTTGAAGACTTTTAATTTAATATGCGGATTTTGAAGGAGAGGGTTTTAAACCTATCGCTAAGGGAATAATTTGAAAGAAATGTTGTTTGATCCCAGTCTTTTTTTTCCCCTCTAAGTGTTGCTTCCTTGGGACATCAAAGAGGATTTTTTAATGCATTAATTACGTTTAAATCAGTTGTCAACTAGTTATGTGAGTCAGTTTCCTAAGTGTGAACTAACTTGTTCGTTCCCTTTCTTTTTTTTTTCCTTTTTCTGCATCTAAGGATTCCTTTCTAATAAAGTTATTTAGGAAAAATGAGAGCTCCTGTACAACAACTGGCATTTTTTTCCTTGTGATATGCAGAGTTGTATTTTGCCTATGCATCTTCCATTCCTTCCTGACCTCTCAATTTCAGTAACTACTCTGCACAGAGCAAGTAGAATTCATTCACTTTACAGAATATAAGAATGTTTCTTGAGTCAATGTTTTTATTTGCACAGATAGAAGAGTTATTTCTGCTGGTTTACTCTCCTGCCTTTTTAAAGGAAAGGGGTTTTAGCACTCGAGACCAATCTTACAAATTTATGCAGGCTGAATTCTATTTTTCTGATTTGTTTTATCTGTTATTGAAGTAATTGGTACAGTATTTTAAAATATTTTTGCTTCGATTTGTGCTCTTCAGTTGAATTTGTTTTTTAATTTGTGAGGACATGCAGTAATCACACTGGCAGTGCCTGCATTAAATTTGAACATTTTCTGCAAGCTTTGGAGACCCTTTTTGCAGTGAGAACCATAAGATTTTTTGGTTGTTTGTTTTCCTCTGCACTGTTTCTATAGGGAGACATGGAACAGGCACTTGAAAACTATGATATCTGCACTGAAATGCTACAGAACTCCACTACCACACAAGCTAAAGCTGACAATGAGTGCAGCATTGTAATACGGTTGCCTAATCTACACGTTGATTCTGTGGTCTCTTTAGAAGAGGTAAGAATTAATTTGCAGGTGTATGTTCCCTGTTCCATCCCTCACACTCCATCTCTCCCAGTTTCAAATGTCATCTATGGATTAGTTCTTTTGTGTTGGAAGTTTACTGTATCTCAGAGTGAGACTTTTGTAATTTGAAGATTATGTCAAGACTACTCTCTCTTTTTCAGAAATTACAGGTTTTGTATCTGTTGGTCCTGTACATCTTTAGATTACTTTTGTGCAAAATAAAAATATTAAAGGAGCTGCATGTACAGCAGTAGATTATTGAATCAGTGTTTTTCTTTCCTTTTCTTTTCTTAAATATTAAGAAATTAACTGCTGGGAGAAGTGTCAGTAGTCAAATATATGTGAAAACAAGAGTTAGATTGTATCATCTGTGATGTTTGCAGATTGAAAAGAACCTAAAATCTCTGGAAAGATGCCAGTCTTTGGAAGAGATCCAGCGACTGTATGAGGCAGGGGATTATAATGCAGTGGTGCATCTGCTCCGTCCAACCTTGTGCTTTAATGGTTACGGCAGAGCAAAACATCTGGAGTTTGTAACATCCATACCAGAGAGACCAGCACAGCTGCTTCTCCTGCAGGTTTGGTTTGTTTCTTAAAACATCTGTTTTAGTCAGGAATTAAGACTTATTCCTGAAAACAGGATGGAAGGATTTCTAGAATGGGTGTTAATAGTTAATGAGTTCTTATTTACAAAGCAAAACATGGAACCAAGTCTGTAAATGCTCTGAAGAGCACAGCTTTATCAACATCATTAGCAATGTGCCAGCTTTTGCTGACTGACAATGTGGCTAAAGATACAAGATGTTGAGGCCTTCATGAAGTGAACAGAAACTTGAATAATTTCCTGAGTTATTTTGTGGATGGATTCATGCTGCTGTTGACTATATGTAGCCTTAGAACCATTCTGAAGCTTGGTTATCTAGCATATGAATGATTTTTGTTCTGTAAAGTCACTCTCCTGCATGAATGAGAAACTGTTGATACATGCAGTATAAATGCTGTAGAGTTAGTCCATTTGACGCTGTAAAAATAAGTGTGTAAATGAGCTCAGCTATGGGAACAATTTCAGTATATTAGGTTATTTGGGGGAAAAAAAGTTTGCACAAAAAAAGACTGATGGTCTTTTAACTGGACTGAACCAAGTCCTACAGCTTCCATGCTGTCTCATGACCCAACCTCTTCAGTGTAGGAAGAAGCAGGAGAATGTAGCTCTAACACTGGCCTTAGGGTTGCTATTTTGTTATTTATGCAGTAATAAAATGTTAGCACAAGATCATAAAGATCCAAACCCTGTTTCTTGTAAGGGCTCTGTTTAGCTGTAGATCATTAGAATTACAGGCTTACAGCCATCTCTTTACTATTTTCTTTCCTTGCATCTCTTATAAAAGCAGAAAGATGTGATGATTTTTTTTTGTATTTAGATCCTACTTGTATATTTGTCATCCAGGATCTGTGCACCTCCTGTTGTCCTTTTAATGTTGTGTTTAAAGGTGTTCTGCTAGGTTTCATTGAAGTAATCACATTAACTGAATATAGTGTTTTGCTTTGCCCTGCTGTGCATTCATGTTTAAAATAAACTCTTCATCGTTATAATAGATCTTCTTAATATTTACATTCCCTAGGACTCGCTGCTCAAACTGAAAGACTACAAGCAATGCTTTGAATGCTCAGATGTTGCCTTGAATGAAGCAATTCAGCAGATGATTAATATGACAGCAGCCTCTGCTAAAGAGGAGTGGGTTGCTACGGTAACACAGCTGCTCACAGGAATAGATACTTCATTATCATCAGTTAACAGCATCTTGAAAGACTCTTCTGTAACACCGAGCCTTGTCCGATTAACAAACAACCTGATCCAGGTAATCCCTACACTGGCACCAGGAAAGAGATGTTGTGTGCTGCAGACCTTCAGGTGTGATACAGTTGCTGCCTGAATTCCCACCCCCTCGCAGTGATGGTTTTGCTTACATTTCTGTTACATTTTTGGGAAGATGAGCGTTACCATATTGTGTGAACATTGTCATAGTCTTTAGTATGATAGACCTGCAGTGAGCACACACCTATGCTAGAATCAGTACCAGCAGGTACCTTTAGATGCCAAGCTGCCTAAAACAATCAAAGGATGGTGGTAAGATAATCCAACACTGGGTTTTTCGGCCATTTGAAATGGTGATAATGTGAAGATCGGTTGAGCTTCTTGGGTGTGGCTTGTAAGTTATGGCTCTGATCTTGCTGCATGTGCTTCGGGCTGGAGGGCAAGATCCTGTAAGCCTTACAGATGTGGTAGAATTGCTTGCAAGTGCTGGCCAAAGGAAGGGTTTTTCTAGTAAAAACAGAGAGGGTGATCTGAACAGGGCAGGGGAACAGTGAAATGCAAACTGCTTCTGGAATTGCGGATACAGCTAATTTAAGCCTTTTACAGAAGGTACTTTCAAACCTTAAAACTGAATGAGCATTTTCAGTCCAGGTAACAAATGGCAGACTTACAAATGGCAGACTTACAAATGGCAGTTCTATTAAGAAGAGGTTCTAGTTAATGTAGAAATTCAATGTGGTTGCAATTCTCAAATCTCCACTTACTTCAGTAAAAGCCAAGGACTTTCACTACTTACAAAATCATACTCTCATTGTGTAAAGTTGTATGTGTTATGGAATGTAATGGAATTCTGAAGAACAGAGTATTCAGGCACATCATTTATATAGCATCTGTTAATGATTCTAGTTGGTCTTTAACAGTTGTTGTAAGACCTGATCTAGAATTCATGAGTTTTTTAAACTTCCTCTTCGTCTGGGTTGTAGAGAAATTTCTTGTACAGTAATGAGGCCCAGTAATGCTAAGAATTGATGCTGTGTATTGGCTTACTGTGAATTATTTGTGTATCATATTAACAGAGAAACATCTAGATGGAAAATGAGGGTGCCAGACGAATGTTAGAGTAGGGGAAATAATCTACTACCCTTCCTCTACTGATTAATCTACTTCTAGCATTTTTATAGCCACTCATGAGAAGCTGAGACTCAACTTTAGATTATTTCCTTGGGGTAAAATGTGTTGCCGACTTTGGGTCGTTTGGAAAAGATTCACACCTGACCTTTATTTTGCATCACTTTGTCTGTATAATGTCTGTTTCTTTATTAGATCATAGACTGCAGCATGGCTGTCCAGGAAGAACCAAAAGAACCATATGTCTCCTCAGTGCTTCCATGGATTATCCTGCACAGAATCATCCAGCATGAGGAAGATGCTTTTCGATCCCTTTGCTGCCAGCAGCAGCAGAACCAGGGAGAAGAAGGTGGATTATTTCTTCACTTTTACATATTGGACCTGAGCTTTTTACCATCTAGCTCAGGAATATGAGTAATAAAATACTTTGTTGTCTTACCTTGCTGACTGAAGGGAGTTGAGGGCTCTGCTAGCATTGCTTTCTGCCAGAGAGGAAGCTTATTGCCAGTTGAAGCATTGACTCGGATTTAACTAAGTTCTGCGCTACTTTAATATTTACCAAATTCTTTCTTCCAGTGAGTCCTGACACCCCCATGTTGCCTTCTTCACTTATGCTGCTGAACACAGCTCATGAGTATTTGGGAAGAAGATCCTGGTGTTGCAATTCAGATGGTGCTCTGCTCAAGTTCTATGTAAGTATTAGCATTGTGGAATAATTGAAATTGACTCAAATTGATCTCTGAAAGTCATCTGGCCAAGCCACATTTCAAAGCAGGAAACAAAGTGCAGAATTAGATTGTTTATTGCCTTGTCTTCATGTTAAATATACACTTTTAAATCCACTTTCCATCTTCTCCCAGAAAGATATGAAAGATATGAAAGTTTCAGTCAGTTTAATCTGAATAGCAAAGGCTTGTTATTCCAGACCCTTTCCCATTGTTCTGCTTCTGTCATACTTCCTATTGTTATTTGGACTTACCTCACTGAGAAGAATAATTGTTTTCTTCTGCTTTTTCTCCTTTGTTTTGCTTCTTGCACTAGTATTTTATTTTGATCATGGGATTTGAAAGGGAAGGAGGAATAACCAAGTGGTCTGATAGTACTGTACATCATTCAGAAGCTAAAAAAACTTGTAGTGTTACGTCTTTAAAATTGCTGCTAAAATAACACAGTGGGATTCCATATTCATCTTGTCTCAGTGATTCTAAATAAGTTGCTCACTTCACAGGATGGAAGTTTTCGAGTGTTAGGTAGGGTTTGCACATTTTCAGTGTACGTAAATACTGTTTATTGTGTAGAAAGAACATACTTAAACTTTCAGCCAAGCAAATTCAGTTTTGAATAGCTTGGTTGTTTGTTTCTTCCAAATCACAGGAGTAAAGATTTGCAGGCCATCATCTGTTCTCAGTTACACAACTGAAATGCTGCTGCTTGCTCCCACATCCTGTGGTGTTACGTGGATTTGATCTGAAGCTGTGATGTATTTAATTGTTCTGCAGTTGATAAATTTGTCTTGTTTATACCTTTATATAGGTTTGATTATACCTACCTTGATTTTATATCACAGTGTGAAAAAAAATAGCAATTCTATTGTTTTCATGTTATTAACTCTTATTTAAAATGTAGAGTTCATCTGTTGAACAATGATGAGAATGAAGAATTACTTCAGCCCTCCATTTCCCTGTGCCTTAAGGCTGTTCTTTGCTCTGTTGTTCAGATGGGTGTGTTACATCCAATATACTCCAGAAATGGGTGTCTGGGCAGTAATGCTGTAGTATTATTAGATGAAAGGACTTACCCATTCATTGTTGACCTTTTTAAGGTTATTCCTTGAGGTCTCATTGTTACACCGGAAAAGTAATTTCCCATGGTTGAAGTAGAATATTTCTGTGTGTTTGCTCATTTTATCTTAGTTTAGAAACCCAAGTGCAGTCAGTGTTTCCCTGAGCAGAGCACTGACAGGCTGGGATAGCCTGGCTGTGGCAAATCCCAGATAATGCAGTGCCATGGCATCCACTGGGCTGTGCTCTGCAGGGACATTTCAGTGGCACTTTACAGATTCAGCTTGACTTCATTGAGGTTTATTACCTTCAGCCAAGAGAAAATCATGATTAGTTCTGCATAGAGCTACTCGGGAATCTCCTAATTTCCCTTCTCAGCATTCCCTGGAGCTTATTAGCCGCAGCTCAGTGCCAGACCCCATCTACCTCTGCATTTGAGCAGCAGCATGTCCAGGACAGTAATTTAGACAGCTGGGAAGGATTGCACATAGAGCCTGAGGGGTTCTGCAGGAGTCAGCTCACCCTGGTGGGGCTGGAGTGAATGAGCAGTGTTTGAACTGAGGCTGATTCAGGGTAGAACTATCAGATTATCTCTGTGTCCTGCTCTCCTCAGCCTCCCTGGTATTAGGAGCATAATGCTGATACACCTGAGTTGCCCCTGCAGGGAATCTGGAGGGCTTATTAGCTCAGGCCCTGTGCTTCATGAAAATAGATAGGCTGTTTCCAGGCTCGAGCTTGTCCACAGATGTGCTCCTAAGTGATGACTCTGAATAGTGTCTGTACAATGTGCCTGGATCCACAGCCTGGGGAGTCACAGAGTATGGCCTGTGAACCTGTGTAAAGTACGGATAACTGGGAGCTGAGAATGTATCTGCAGTGAGATCTTTGCAAATGTCATCACGTGCTTTGAACAAAATGTTCCATTTTCACTTACAGAATTGCCCGCTTCTTAAACTAAAATGTAATATAGTGTTATTAAACACAAGAATTCAGTTTTCAGAGACAAGAGGGTGTTCATCTTCTGTAGGTGAACTGTCTGCTTGAGGACCTTATGTTGCTTGTGGATGAATGTGCTGTGCAAGAGAAGATGTTGATATTAATTAAGTCCTTTAGCAGAGGTCTGAATTATTAGGAACAATTCTGGATTTCTGCCAAGAACTTAAAGAATAAGAACACAGGAGATTGTTTTGAACACTGTTCAAGTGAGAATTCTGTTACTGCTGTTAGATGTGCTTTAGTTTGTAGCGGTAGGAATATCACGCTTTTGTTACAATATCCTCTGATGCTCACTGTTTTTCTTCAGCTTATTTAGCTACACTTTCTGTAAATTTCAAATGTTCACGAATTCATACAGGGAAGGTGGTGGCAATAAAGTGTCTGCTGAGACTCAGCATAAATGAGTCTGCTGTCAGTCAAAATGTCATTGGAATGCTTTCTAAGAATTGTCTTTGCTCTTATTTTTCAGGGGTTTGCCTCTTAATAAATGGTACCTTGGTCTTAGCACAGATATTTTAATAAGAAGAGAATCAGCATCTTATTTTTAATCCCAGCTCTTACGAATGATGTTCTTACATGTAGGATGACAGATTTTTGCCTGGTAATGCAGTGTTTGTATGGACAGGAAAGCCCATCATGATGAGAAGCTTCTTGTAGAATCTTGCATAAATATTTGAGTTTGCAGTCCTAGATGTTGAAAAATTATAAATGGTCACAATAAACTTTTTTTTTTTTAATTGAAATTTCTTAGTGGAACACATTGAAATTGAATCGTAAACCTCAGTGGTTGTGTGGGTTTTGTTTTGGTTTTGAAATAAATATCCAGAATCCCCCTACACAGGTTATTCTTGGTGAACATGTTTTTATTGACCTTGAAATGTCTTCTTGGAATGTGTTCCTTTTTGGGTTGATTTTACGGAAGCTTAGTGAGAATTTTCAAAGAGTTACCTTTCTTCTTTTGGCATTCAGCTGCAGTTTTATAATGATTGTTTTAAAGTGTCAGCATCTTCCAAAATATGCTACTGATGGGTACTTTCTCTTGTAGTGTTGAAGGTAAAGATAGCAACTTGCTACAGTGTTTATTCATTTGGGATCAGTCCAGCCACTTTCCTTGGTGTGTAGCCATCTGTGTAATACTGTTCCTACTGTGCAACTCTTTAGTCCTTTTAGCCAGATTTTCATTAACTCTCTCTTCTTTTTCTGCAAAGTCCTCTTCATCCTGCTTTTTCCATGCAGAGGAAATGCTGTTTGTGAATTAGGGCAGAAATTCTTTTGTATCTTTTCCTTATTCACAGTGTTGATGGACTGTAGTGTTGATATTCACAGAATCTACTTGATGTGTAGGGGAGAGCTTTGAATGATTCTAAGTCTGAAACATGAAGCTGATATCTAACCTCATTGATTAAAGATAAGAATTTGTGAATTAACATAGGAAGAAAAATAAAAGCACTTCAATGCCTCTGCAGTGCAATTGGAATGACTTGGGTGAGACTAGTTTACAGAAACACAGGTGTAATGTTTGGTTGTTATTGGGGAAAAATACATGTAGTCCCTTAAAGTTGTTTTCATCATCTGCCTTCAGACAGCTGGGTAGCTTACTGTGATCTTCAGGTGACCTTTCCCTTGATGCTTGTCTTGTAGGTTCAGGTACTGCAAAAAGAACTTGCAGCATCCACTTCAGAAGATACTCATCCATACAAAGAAGAGCTGGAAACAGCCTTGGAACAGTGTTTTTATTGTTTGTATGGTTTCCCTAGCAAAAAAAGCAAAGCAAGGTACCTAGAAGAACATTCAGTACAGCAGGTAAGTTATGTTACCTGATGTCAGTGGAATATCCTGAAGTGATGAAAGATGCACACTTGTTTTGTTCTAATGCACTTTGATATATTTTGGAGAAAGATTACTTTTATTTCCTTGTGAATTTTATGTATTTTACACATTGTAGGGAATAAACTAAAAGTTTTCATATTTTTAAAAATTATAAATATAGCAAGTCAGATATTTTAAATTAAATGTTAGTGTAGTCTTATCTACAGTAGTCTGCCATCTTGAAAATACTGAGAAATTGATTTTATTAAGCTATCGCTTTCCTGTTTTCAGCTGAGAAGAAGTTCAAGGTTGAGAAAAATTTAGAGAGGAAAAGTCAGCTTGAGAGAAGAAAACTTTAGCAGCCAGCCTTGCAGTTTATGAAAGTGAAAAATGTCACTGTTAAAAATTTGCAAGTACATTATATTATCACTTTTTTTGACGTCTCTGATGGTAAATACCTGATAGCTGTTTATAAGAAATGTTAAATTCAGTTGAATCTGGGAGAAGGGCAACTACAGAGTGCCTCTGGAAGAGGGTTGTAGTATTAAGGGAGGGAGAGAAAAATACAGGTCAGCAATACAATGCCTTGCCTTGAGAAACATCACTGATTTTGTTCAAAAACCTCAGACTATTTTGCACGTCCCAAATGTGAGTGATCATAGAATTATCAATCAAAACTATTTTCATACAAGAAGAATGATTGTCTGGCTCTGTTGAACAAACAATTTTAAATACACAAATACATTACTATTCATTGAATATGTGGGAATTTTGTATGTTATACAAACATCTTGGAGAGTGAAGATAATGAGAGAAAGGTTGTAAGTAAGAAAAAGGAAAGTGTAAGGAGATTACCTTCTGCAATTTCCCTGTTTTTCAATGCAGAGCAAAATTTACTGTGAGGGCAAGGTAGACAATAAAAAGAGAAAAACTTAGTCTGGCAGAAGAGAACTGTAGATTGTTTTGGGGTATTTTTACTGCTTACAAGAAAGAAAAGTGAAGAGAAAATGAGGAGTAAATTCTGGAAGTAACTTCCTGTAGAGAGTTCGAAGATTTTTGAGTCTCAGAATTTTGTCTGATTCCCGTCTCATTAGCTCTTCTTACTTGACTCTGAAATGGAAGGTGCAGAGTTCTTCTCCATATCTTACCCATGATCTCAGTGTCATTCAGAATGTTTAAAATTGATTCTTGCTTATAAACAACTTTCCTGATCAACTCTTATAAGCAAGTAGAATTACTTTCTTTTTACTTTATTTTGACTTTAGTGACATACTCTAAGTTACAGCAATACCTTAGTCTGTTAAATCAGTGAGAAGTATATTGTATTTGTGAGCAGCATAAATTAATAGCACCTTTAGCTCTGTTCTTGGGAGGTTTAATTTGGTTCCTGCTAGAGTAATGTCTATACTCTTATGAACTAGAAAGGCTATAGAAAGCCATCAGTTGAACTGAATTTTGGAATTTGAAATATTTTTTTTCCCCTCTCATCTACCTCCCTCTTCAGGTTGATCTGACATGGGAAGATGCTTTGTTCATGTTTGAGTATTTTAAGCCTAAAACTCTTCCAGAATTTGATAGTTACAAAACCAGTACCGTGTCTGCTGATTTGGCCAACCTCCTGAAGAAAACTGCTACAATTGTTCCTCGAACAGACAAGCCTATGCTAAGCCTGGAGACTGTATCTGCCTATATTGAAGGAACATGCAGCAAGGTATAGTGAATTATTTTTTTAAAAAATTAATTGAAGGGAGTGAAAATTGTTGTTTCTATTTTTATGTAGCCTTTATTAGTGGAATGATTTATTCCATGATGTTGGGTTTCCTTGGGTAATTGCAAGATTTTTTTGGGTAAAGCAAAGCTTTTAGTCTTTGAATGGTAAAATACAGTCAGCATGAGATGTTCATTAGTATTTGTAAGTGCTCTGTATATCTGCGAAATGCTTTCAATGTCTTCATATTCAAACCCTTCATATTGTGTGATGAAAAGGCTACTTTCTCTACAAGGAAGAAGCAAATGTGCAGCTCATTTAATATGAACCTTTGCCTTTTTTATTTTCAGGCACCATCTCTCCCGGAGGGTGCAGACTATTCTCCACCGGTGGTGACTGAGCTGTATTATCTTCTGGCAGACTATCATTTCAAGAACAAAGAACAGTCTAAGGCCATTAAATTTTACATGCATGACATTTGTATTTGTCCAAACAGGTCAGTATTTTTGAATCCTGCTGCACATCCTTCGTTCTTCTCACTTCTTTCAGTACTAAAAAGCAGACAACTGGTTTCAGGAATGACAAAAAAAAACCCAAACAACCAAAACCCCCACCTGCAATCCATTGTCATAAATCCACTGTATAATTAAGGGCATCTCTAAAACAACCCAACAAAGAAAACAAAACCCAAAATGTAGGGTTAAATATTTGATTGCTTTGAAATTAAAACCAAAAAATGAAAGGGTGGGGGGGAAGCTAAATTGAAATAAAGAATAACTGTGAAGAATGAATTGTTTGCACCTTTTGTTCTTTGCTTTGGCATGTTCATGAATGATAAGGAGTGAAAAATGTCACCATTCAATAGTGTAGCTGTAGCACAAATAGCATCCTTTAGTGGATTAACTGTTTAGGCTGACCTCTTTCTGTAAGTGTTGATTTTGCTGCTAGAGAACTACACAGAGAATGCAGGTAAAGTATTTAAGTGATATTTAAACAAAACCACCTTGTTTCTTGATAACTTAAAACTCACTGAAATACCATCAAGATTAAGCTCTCTCATCTTAAAAATAAAGCATGTTCTGAATATCGGTCTTCTAAATTAAATTAAATAACCTTTAAATTTACTGATTAAATATAGAGTTTGCATGTTAGGTGTTAGTTATCATTTTAATTCTCCTTGAAGTTGGTAGATCAGGGTCAGTGACAAAACCCCTGATTTGATAGATTTGAGACAAGAAGATTGTTTCTAAATCCAGTCACGTAACAGAGACAAAAGGGAAAGTGAAGGCACAGAGCAATTTTAGATGTGAAATCTTCAGAGGAAATAGCAGTAGTTTAATGTTATTGTATCTTCTAGTCTGGGACTTGTGACTAGCAAATGGCTAAAATTCTTGTTTGAAGGCAGATAAAGAAATTATCAGTACCACCCCCTACCCATTTTTCTGTTGTTTTGATAGTCTAAAACTTAAATTCATAAACAAATGAATGGAATGCATTTTTATTTTAATGTGTGACTTTTTTTTTTTTTGCTCGGAAGATGCCTTATGTGGTAGCACAGTATTTTTGCCCCAGTCAAATTAGATGGTACTTGTCTGTACTACAGTTCCTGTTCCATTCCCCCCAGGAATCTGACTATTGAGGTCACTTGACCTAGAAATGGATTTTCAGTTGGAATCGGAAGAAATTGCAAGCAAAAATATGAGAACATCATGGTTATTGCTTTGGTGTTAAAATCATGCTAAAATTGAAAAACCCCAGAGCCGCTGAACCCTGACATTAATGTGAGATTGTGGCCTATGGAAACCACCCTTCAGACTGTATTGTCAATAAACACAGGGCTGGACCCTCAACAGTCCCTCAGTCAGAAATTACAGTTTTAGTTCATCAGAATTTTCCTACTTGAATGCATTTTTGGCTTTGTGATTTTTATGTTGGGAAATGATCATGATTATTCACAGTTGAGTCCAGCAATACAAGGTGTCATAATGTCTGCTGGCCTACAGAAATAAAGGGTAACAGCATTTTGGCAGGACTGCATGGTTACTGAGAAAAAAACAATGGGAGTGCTGCCATTAGAAATATACTGGCTTTGCATGGCAAATAAATCTGGATTTTTAATCTGTTTTCCATGTGTGACAGTTACTGGGGTCAGTGCTTTATTAGGAAACCCCTTTAATAAAATCAGTATGATTTAGTCTATACAGCTTGTGTTCTACTCTGGGGAGAGGAGGAAGTGCAGAAATCTGTTTTGAGGGCGCGTGTGATAAAAGGAGGAAAAAGTTGTAGATAACAACAAGATAAATCTTGTCTGTGCCTTCAGTGTGATGTTCAGGGGGGAGTTTGTTCACGTGTTATGTTCTTGCCTGCGTAGGTTTGACTCCTGGGCTGGGATGGCTCTGGCTCGAGCGAGTCGCATTCAGGACAAGTTGAACTCCAATGAACTGAAGAGCGATGGCCCGATCTGGAAACACTCTACCCCTGTCCTGAACTGCTTCAAACGAGCCCTGGAGATCGACAGCTCCAACCTCTCCTTGTGGATCGAGTATGGCACCATTTCCTATGCCCTGCATTCCTTTGCATCCCGACAGCTTAAGCAGTGGAAAATGGAACTTCCGCCTGAAGTTGTGCAGCAGGTGGGATCTAACAGAGAGAGCATAAAATTTTAAATATTTAAAATTAAGTTTTCTAACATAGTAAATTTTTAAATTAAGTATTTCCATGCTATATTCCACATATGAGGCTGTGTGGTTACTTAGTGGTATTGGAAATTCCAATATTCATGTAATCTGCTGGTGTCAAACAGCATTTGAAGGTGGGTTTTTTCCTTTCTTGTTCCTGTGTAAAATCAGTTTAAGCCTAATCTTTGAATTATCTTTTGAAGGTGACACAAAATTATTGTAACCTCCTGGAAAGGGGAGTTATATTTACCTTTTCTTTCAGTAAATGTCATGCAATGCTTCCAGGAAAAGGTGAAATGTATACATATTTAAATAGTGGAGAGATCAGAAATTACTCTGATATCTGTGTCCACATCATCTCTTATATCTAAAGATCTTATATCTCCGCTTTTTCTATGGTTTTGGGCCATAATAAACTAATTAAGGGAAAACGCTCAAGCCCTTCGATTTCTGCTCAGCTTTCCCTGGGTGAGAGCAGTGCCTTGAGCAAGGCATTTACCTAAACAAAAGATCAAAGTGAGAAGATTGGTAGAATTTCCATTGAAAACATTGTTATGAGTTCATTATCTCTTTCTGCATAAGGGAGGTGAAAAAGATTATTAAGAATTTTATTGCTAAACCATAATGAGCAATTCTGCATAGACTCTGGCAGTGATAAGACTTGCTTGGGAAAATGTTGTTTCTGTCTTTTTGGACCAGTGAACGCCGTTTCTGATTTAGCTGTTCTGACTTCCAAATATTAAGTAGTCTGCAGCTGGAAGCAGAATGAAAAAAAGGAAGTGCTGCTCCTCTGCTGTAATTTGTAAAACTTTCAGTGTTTGAACTGCAGAGATCAGTGCTGGGAACACTCTTTGCTTCCAGGAGAAGTATTTACAGTGAGGTGATGAGTCTGAGCTGCCTCCAGCACTGGATTAACACTGTGCTTCCCACAGGCACTTTCTTGTCTAAGAAGAAGGATGATGTCAGCCTGCACATTAAAAGGGAACAAATTGTTTATTAAATAGTATGTTTGAAATGACAATTAATGATAGAGTTTTCTTTTGGAGGGTTATTGCATCCAACTGCTCCAAATTAACTCCTCAGAAAATGAAGTTACTACATTTTATGCCTTTGAGTTATCAAGTTTGGTCTTACGGTCTTGTGGCCGCTTGTCTATGAGGGATTTGTTGAAGAATTCCAGGGATAGTGCTGGAGTTACTTCATATTATCAGATAAAAGGAGCAATATGGAGCAGCCATCTAAAGTTGAGGGTTAAATGAGAATTTTTATTTAGGACTACTTAAGTCTTGATTTTTTTCAAGCAAATATATTAAAAATGCATAATTTAGTAAGAAAAGCTCTATTACAATAAAAGATAAATCGAAACAATTTCATCTCACTTCCACAGATATATCTCTTCAGGAATGTGTTTCTCATACATAAAAACCTTATTATTCTCTTCTTCTTACAACACATTTAGGAAAGGAAAGGTTATGTTTTAGTTCTTGGTTGTGGCCACACAGCTTAAATTTATAAACTTCATTTTCAAAGTGAGAAAATTACATTAATGCATCTTTTGACCTAGTTTTTTTACATGAATTTGTTGGCATTTAGCTTTAATTTATGCTGCTGGTTTTAATTTTTTTTTTGACAGGGTGGGGTGGGGAGAGTATTCATCTCAAAATTAGATACATTGCAAGCAAGATGAAATACATTTCTTCACAAATGAGAGTGGTCCATAGTGGCTCTAGCAGACTTCAGTTGCAGAACAAAGCAAATAATTTTTTTCTTTGAAGAGTTAAGATAATTACAGCTGCGAAAAAGTGGTAGAATTTCTGTAGACACGAATATTGGGTTGTTATTTTTCGGATTTATATTTATATGCATATTCTTACACTTCTGTCTTACTGTTTTGTTCTGATTGTTTGTGTCAGCACTTGCTGGAGTGAACAAAAACCTCTCCATAAACACGTTTTGTGGGTTGTGTGGGTATATTTGATCACTTGGGATGTATTTGATCACTTCTATGTCTTTTAGGTTGAAAATGCTTGAAAGTTGTACCTTGCTTATGCGCTTTTATAAGGGCAGCAGTGCGTTTTTAGAGTTTTCCGTGTGAGCTGCAGTGAATTTGGTGTGTTCTGTGCTCTCCCCCTTGGTGGGTGGCAGATGGAGGAGCGCAGGGACAGCATGCTGGAGACAGCCAAGGTGTGCTTCACGTCGGCGTCGCGCTGCGAGGGCGACGGGGACGAGGAGGAGTGGCTGATCCACTACATGCTGGGCAAGATCGCCGAGAAGCAGAAGCAGCCTCCTGTCGTGTACCTGCTGCACTACAAACAGGCAGGGCATTACTTGCACGAGGAGGCTGCTCGGTATCCAAAGAAGATTCACTACCATAATCCACCAGAACTTGCCATGGAAGCGTTGGAGGTAAAAGAAAGTTAAATTTGTAGGCTTGAAGCCTTGTTCTCTACAGATTGTTAGGCACACGTCCATGGTGCTCTGCCTTGGGGAACGTTTGCAAGATAGACTTGGAGAGTAAAATGGAGCCTGTTATTCAGGCTGATTTAATTTCAAAGGCGGTTTGGACAGGTGGGTAGCAATTCCGCTTCTGAATTTTGCTGCACACAGTTCATTAGTTTTTATAACAATGAAACATTGATAGGATTCACAAGCATCTCATACCTGTGGAAGCACAAGTTCATGTAAGAGGTAGGACTTCTGCTTTCACTGTGTTTGGTTAAAGCAGTGGATCTAGAACATGGCCAGTGGTGCCTTGCTTCCAAGGAGACCAGCTCTGCTTTCTTTGTTGTGTTCCACGGGTCATGGTTATTAAAATTTGTACAGTGTTCAGATTTTGTAATTTAAAAGCAACTTTCAAAGGCAGGGAAAGTTCAGTTCAGGTAAGTTTAGGTGACAGGTAGCTGTCTTAACTAACTCCTGCAGATTCTATAGAGAAAAGACTATTTGTGGTAGATTACAGAGCTACAAATTCTTTGCTGACCAAGTGGACTTTGGTGTTTTTTAGGTATATTTTCGACTTCATGCTTCTATTTTGAAACTTGTGGGGAAACCAGACTCTGGAGTAGATGCAGAGGTGCTGGTTAGTTTCATGAAAGAAGCTTCTGAGGGACCCTTTGCCAGGGGTGAGGAGAAGAACACCCCAAAAGTTGCAGAAAAGTGAGTGCTAGTTTCCAGCAGTATCCTCTGAATGTGTGCTTATAAACTACTGTAGAATAACCTATTAAAATTAAGCTGAATAAAATATAAACAAAACAAAGTGAATAGAATTTATTCTAATGTTTGCAGTTTTCAGGTATCATGAGTAAGATTACGTGTTACTCTGAGATCTCAATACTTGGCACAGAGGAAGTGGGGAGGGAAGAAAACAGAACAATTTTGATCTCGTGATCCATTTTGAAGCCACAGTTTTTATTTATTAATAAATCCGATTTTTAAAATCAACTGTAAAAAAATGAAAACACAAATTACTTTTACTTATAGGACGAGAGATTTTAGTCCTTATAATTTGTCTCATTAACAACTACAAAATAATGAATAGTTTACTGTTGACCAGTGATGAGGGAGGAATATAACTTGTACTAAAAATACTTCATTTAGAATTTGTTAGTGAGATTTAGTTGCTCTCTTGGACATGCTGTAAGAACATGTAGTCTCCTTTTGTTCTTTGTATGTGTTTTAGCTATATAAACACTTCACCTTTCTTCTCGCCTTCCCAGAGAAAAGCCTTGCATGATAGATGAAGACTCTCACTCCTCAGCTGGAACCGTGCCAGGCCCTGGGACTTCCCTCCCCTCCTCCTCCGGTCCAGGTCTGACATCCCCACCTTACACAGCCACTCCAGTTGACCACGATTACGTCAAATGTAAAAAACCCCGTCAGCAGGCAACGCCGGACGGTACAGTCCCTGTTCTCAATACTGCCAGCAGGGAGGTGCTCTGATCATGGGGGGTTTGACCAGGAATGATCAAACTGCTCAAGGAGGGTGAGGGGTCTGTGGTAACACGGGCAATATTGAAGCTCATTATCTTTATAAATTCAGTGCCTTAAATAGAATCAATGTACAGTCAGAGCTTTAAATACAAAACTCAAAGTTGTCACCTGCCACCACTGGTACTTGTCACTTAGTCAAAACAGTAATGTTAGTAGGAGTATGAGCTCACTGAATTTTCAGTGATTTTTTTTTTTTAAGAGCTCATTGGGAAAAATGTGGGTTCAATCTTTAGAAGACTGGGCACTGTTTTGGCCTGTGTGAAATGACCAGGTGAAAATTTAAACTGGTTGAAACAAGACAAATTGGTAGAAAGACAACACAAGCCAGTATTATCATTTTTTGAAGGAGGCAGGTGGCAACTATTTTGAATATCTTGTGATTCAGCACGAAGTGATTTGCATGACAGTCCAGTAGATTTCATCTTTTAATTTTTCTTTATCATTTACAATGACTGGTTAGCAGCTCATCTTTTTAGAATATAAAGTGATAGAATGAAAAATTGGCTTATAAATGCAGAAGGGGAGTGGTATCTTAGTGTTAATGAAGATTTTGCAATTGCACATATAATAGAAATTAAGTTACAATTTAAGTAACCTGAGTTTATTATTTGGCTAGGAATTTGATTCTGATTCTACTTTTCCAGCCATTTGTTTATCCATCTGGATATATGAGTATCAGCACTGAAGGAGTAAAATATCTACAATGTTTAGCTTAGTGTTGGTAGAATGTGCCAGGGCCCACAGAAATGCTCTGCTTGATATGAATTTATTTCTGGAGGGTGGGCTGCTTCCTATTGTCATTTTCTGAAGAATGGAAATTTGTAAATAACTTCGTTGACACGGTTTTGAAACAAATGTTCATATGCCTGAAATTTTTGCAGAGTGAATTTATTCCTTTTCCTCAACAAGTAATTCTTGGTGCAACTGACAGAAGCTCCTTTATTTCTTTCATTATGTTGAACAGAGACATGTTCATTTTGTTATTGCTTGCATTTCACTTGGGAGTAATTCATTAGACTGTTTTGAGATCATTTATAGGTGTGGAGGTGATCAGGCTCTTTTATTAGCTTTTTGATGTCTTTTGACACAACAACATAGAAGGGAGCAAATATTTAAATATTTCTTAAGTCATATTCCCTGTGAGAAGCATTTCTGGCTAAGACTACGTCTGCTTAGGTCCCGAAGACTATCTAAATGCTCCCAGGAGAGACATAAGTTCGATAAATATTCCAATGTGTGTCGTTAGTACCTTCTCTCCAAGTAAGACATTATGGGCTGTGGCAGCCGATGGCCCAGTGGGAGCGGAGGCGGCTGCTGAGCAAAGCCTGAAGGTGCAAGTGCAGGAACATCTGCCTCTGCCAGGGCTGAAGGAGCGGTTCCTGGATCTGCAAGCTGAGCCTAGCTGGGACCGAGCTTTCTGCTGTCAAAGCAATTCCAAATGTCAGCTGCTGGAAGAAGCAGAGTTTGGGTGATCTTCAGGAAGGCTGTGTGTAACCATGACAAGGAGAATTGCAGAGTACTGCATCATTCATAATGTTTTGTAAGTTGCTGGCACAACTAAACCCTGGATACAGCATATTGAAGAACCCCAGGAAACTGAAATATTTGCCTTGGGGCTGTTACAGATGGTAGAGCTAACAGGCTGAGCTAACAGGCTCAGAAGTCTTCCACTTTTATATTATTACATATACTGTGCTCTTCTGCATGCATTTGCATTTTACTTGTATTAAAATACATACTTTTGAAGTAAAATGCTCTTGACATCTTACACATAATCACATCACTGAAGAAAGCTGGTGCCAGCATTTCCATTGTACCATTCCTAAAAATAGCAAGAAAATACTCATCATTTGAGTACTCTTTAGATTATTTTTTAACCATTCTGACAGAAACGAAACTGTCTATACTGTTGTTCAGGAGCAAATAAGTTGACCTAAATTTAGCCTAGGTATTTATTCTTTCTGAGGTCTGACAATACTCTTATTTACTCTTGTATTGATATTGTTGATCATACGTGGCATAAGTAAAGTAAGGGTATTGTACTGTTTTACACGCTTCTTTTCATATATTACCACAAGCAAGAGGCTGTTTGGGATCATTACTCATCTTTGAGACCTTTTTTGACCATTTTAGTGTTCTGTGCTTCAAGAAAACATGACCCATGAGGAAAGAGAGAAGAAATTGGGATGCTTTGTCTACGGTGGAGAAGACTCAGGGGAGACATGACGGCAGAGTAACCTAAATAGTGTTGAAAGCCATATAAAGAGGCAAAACCCCAGGATGTCCATGTTCATGGGAGACAGAACAGATGATACTACACTTAGATTGCATTTTCATTCTGAACATTAGAAAACAGTGTGAGAGTAGTCTTAGGAAATACTGTTTTTGTATAACCCTGTAATATTTTAGCACTGGAAGTCATTAAACAGTGGCAATGCAGCTGTCTGCTGGGCATGATGGAGATATAATTTATTGTGATGGAAAAAAGAATGGACTAGATGAACACTTGCAGTTTCTTCTGAACTCTACTTTTTCTATTAATTTTATGGGGTTTGTGGCTTTGGGTTTTGGTGGGGCTGATAGTTTGGTTTTTTAACAAGATATCCAACAACTTGCCTTCTAGAGCAGCAAATTATCTCATTACCAGCTGGAGAGAATTGCTGTACAGCCAAACATCTTTTCCTGAAAATACTGGGATTCTGATCTTCAAACATTTATCTGTAAAGAGGTGTAGCTGTGAGGGCAGACTTATTTTGAATACATTGTATTTAAATGTGTCATTATAGTTCTGTAGCTCTCAAGCACATTTTGCTGGTGGAAGATGAAGACTGGGATATGCAGAATCACTGTTAAAGTTGAGAGCATTGAAAGGCTTCAGATCTGGTGAATGCTGATGATACTAGTTTTCAGTCATGTGTTTAATGAAAATGAGAGATAGGAACCAGTAAATAGAGCTTGTAAAGTAACTAAACTTCTTTTTCCTCATGGCAGCTGCTAGCACATATCTCCTTCAAGGAGACAAAAGTATTGCTGAGTGGCAGCTGTTATTTGCTGCCTGACTTGCTGCTGTCGTGTGTAAAATGGGCAGCTTCCTTTCTCTTTTCTTGTCCTCCCATTCAGCAACATCTTTTCTTTCCTTCTGTTAATCCTGTCTTTCCTGTCATCACTCCTGCCTATTGCTATTTTATAACCCTCCAATGTGAAAACTTGCATTTGAAGCCTGAAGCATAAGTTCAAACTCTTATTTTCTAAGAGCAAAATAGGAAACAGGAAAACCCAGGAACTTGTTAGGCACCCAGACTATCATCACTTATGGTGTTACTGTATTTACACAGCTGAATGGCCAGTGTTATATAGCAAAACAGATATGCTCTCTGTCCTCCTCTATACAGGCTGGATGTATGTAGTTGGTAAAGACCGATTGCAGTAAAAGCAATAAAGTTAGTTCAGAAAGCAAGAAAAGTATTAAAATTAAAAAAAAAATCTGAAAAAGGTATCTGTTTCCCAAAGAGCAGACTGGGAGATTGTTTAGGAGGTCTTTTTTTGCTATAATATGCCTTTGTTGTGTTGATACTCAATTCCATATTACTGTGGTGGTATGCAGATGATGTATCCATTGCTATTGCAGTACTAAAATGTTGTATTGTTCAAGTCTTCATCCATGTCATGTAGTACATCATGTGTAGTTAGACTTAATTGTCCTTTTCTGTGTTTGTCTTTGCCTGATTGCTTTTGCAACCAATATTGCCCGTGCTGCCTCTAACCTTTACACAAATCTCTGTTCCCCAGGCATTCTCTTCCTGCTTTTACCTGTCACGGCTTGCTTTTAATAATTGGCAGAACCTGCATGATAAACTCACTGGGAAAGGCTCCTTGCTTCGTGCTGTGGGAGAAGTCTCACTTCATAGTTTGTCGGTCTGTAATTCTGCAAATGTTATGAAGATGCACAATTTTTGTAAACGGGGGTTCTCAACATCCTGATGAGGCAAAGGTGATCTCTGAGGAACTTGTTGCACCAGGTTGTCACTCATGCTAAAACTAAATCAGCTTTTGGGATGGAGTGGATGTTTCTCTGCGTAAAAAGAACGTCCACATTGCATTTTGGAACATTAAAATCTCGCCCTTAAAATTCTCTCTCTTCAGCAGTTAAAAATTAAATCTTTGGGTCTGCAGTACATGTCCTGTTCTGGCACGTGGTGCTGGATGTTCATGAGGACTGCATACTGGACTACATGAATAATGAATCACACCCAGTTTATTGCAGTATGCTCCATTTTTACCTTTCCCTGATTTAACCTCTCTCTGATGAGTACAAGTGTCACACTGAGATGTGGTGTGAGATTATGTTAAAAGCATTTGTCCAAATGAATGGGACATTGGTGAGATACTCTGTTGCTCTGCTCTTGAAGACAGAACAGCAATATAGGACTGTAAATCATGGAAACAGATTTGGTGTTCAGTGCAGCCAGACAAAACATAGACTCTCATCTTTGACTCATGTTAAAAGAGAACTCCCTTTAAATTGCTGTCCTCAAATTAACCTACTCCCATGCAAATCTCTGCAATTCTTTTGGTTTTAATAATGTGCAAGTGCCTTTTGATGCAGAGCTAAATGTTGTCTTCCGTGATGGGTGGAATCTGTTTGCAGAATGAGAATTCTGTGATACATCATGTTTCTGACTCCAGACCAGTAAAGAAAAATGCTTGTATGTTTAAGTGAAGAGAGGAGAGATGGTGCCAGGCAGGACAAAGAGAGTCTGTACCTTCACAGCCTGTGAACAGCCCACCTTTATTGCATGATACAAGACTTTTTTTTTTTTTTTAGTTATATATAGTTGCTTATTCATAAGCTCTGAACTGTGCAGCAGGATTTTTCTTTTCTGCAAATTGAATTAGCATATAGAGCTCATATAGAGTTAGTATAGAGCTCTTTAGAAAAGCTTTCTGTGCCACTCATTTCTGATTTTTTGACTTGTAGCTGATTGTTTATCATGGTTCAGGTACCTTCTTATAATAACTGGACACACATTTTCCTTCAGATGTTTAAGACAGACAAAGATACTATCCAGAAGCGAGTTGTACCCTCTGGGCTTTCTGAGCCTGTTACTTACTCCTGCATGCAGGTATTTCAGAGGTCTTCTCCCTCTTCCTTTTAACTTTTTAGAAAGTTTCAAAAGAGGATTACTGAGCTGCATAGTAATTAATTGTCAAAGGCAGAACGCCTCATTCACATTGGCGCCATGAAGCTGTGCTTCAGCTCCCCTGAGAATAAATTATGTGAGTTTGTACCACAGTTGGTACCTGGTCATCATACTTAGCAGTGAGAGCTCTGTCATTAGGATTGTCTGTTAGTTCAGGTCACCTACACTGTGACACATCACTCTCCTTGTCCCTCTTCAGTGCTGAGTGAGCTCAGTTTAGGTAACAAGGCTTATGGATAGTCCACAGGGCTCCTGTGGGAGGATGCTGGCACAGAGTAATGCCTGCTGCAGTACTGAGCCCTTTCTTTCCTGTTACATTTTAAAATGAAATAGTCATTTAGGCTCTCCAAAGTTTAACACAACTTTGTCCTGGTGATGGGGTGGCATGCAGGTGGTGTGCTTGAATGCTGAGGAGCAGTGACAGTGACATGCTCATGGTTGTTTCTTCTATGGAGGAATAGTGGGGAGTAGGGATTTTTGAAGTCAACCCGGTAAACCTATTTCATTCAGGGTAAGATTAACATTAAAATGCTCTTAAGCATCCAGTTAAGGCAAATGGACATATGTTTTTTCTAACATCTGTGACAGATGTGTTTCAGTAATGATAGTGATTTAATCATCCATGTGACTGGCAGGACCTCAGTGTGATACAATAAAAGTCTTGGCAGTACAGATGAATATACAAGTTCTTTCTTCCCAATGACATCTTTCTGATAATAATTAGTATTTTTTTACTAATGTCTTGGAAAGTTAACAAGAATCTTGTTTTGACCTTTTTACATCTCCTGTCCAAAGCTGCTGTTTTTCACCTGTCGACAGAGTAGGTAATGTAATCTGACATAGATTTGAAATGAAATATCACAAGTTGAGTACATTATAAGAAATGAGGTAAAAAAAATTTGCTTTCAAGTGCCATTTTCTGAAATTTTTAGAGATAAACATGAAATACTTAACTTTACAGAAAATAGAGATTTCAGCTCATCAGGTTGTTTGAAATCTTCCTAAAACTTGGGAATGATGCAATGAAGTAATGAAACAAAATATAATAATACCAAGGAGAGACATCTACTATCAGAGCATATTTTTCATAGGAATATTGGTGCAGTTACTTATGCACAATTTCGTAGAACTTCTCCCTAGTCTCTTCATTTCCGCCACAGATAATAATTTTGGGACATTAATACCCAGCTGTATTTTTATCTTAGCTTTTGAAGTAATAGGAAACTTTACAGGGAGGGACCTCAAAAGAATATTTAGTCCTTGATTTACCAGTCTCTCACAACAAGGGACCACCCTACCTTTTTGTAAAAGCTTGCCTTATTGCTATTGCTGGGAGGGAAAACTAAGAAAATAGGTAAACAAAATATAAAAACCAGTAATTTTTTAACTTTTAAATTACACTGGGTTGCATTAAATTGTCTTTAATTATAGAAGAAATTATTAAAAAGCACTGATACTCTCCATGGATTTGTGTCATTTAAAAGGGCAGGTGTTGATTGCAGTTGGGAATTTGGAATTCATTCTCATGCCCCACACACTGCAGTCTTTGAGATGTAGGTTAAGTAACACTAATGACTCAACCACAGTCAGCTCTTATCAGATGAAGGCAAAGCTTCATAGCACAATAAATGTAAAAATATATGCTATGTGTCCATCTAGCATATATGTATATTTACAGAAAAAGAGCTGTATTTGGAAGTTAGGCTAGAAGAGAATAGTACTTTCATGAATAGAAAACATGCCATTTTCTTTTCTTTTTAGAAAACCGGAGTTAGGATGTGAATTGGTGCAGTTGCCACAAGTTTTGCGTTACATACAGCAGCATTTAGACATTGACAGAGCTTTTGATTATATTAAGGGACATCTTGGGTAACCTAACAAATGATGGCTATTTGTCTGCCTGTCTTTGAAAGCCAACAGTGATTCTATAGGTTCACTGTGCTATTTTCTAACTATGTAGCAGTTAAGATGGAGATGAGGGGGAAAAAAAGTCAATTTTCTTGCTGCAATTAAAACCTATTGCCTTTTGCACTGTACTTAATGAATATGAACAGCAATTATTGTATTTTTATTTTGGTTAATTATATGTATTTGGAAATTCTCCCTCATCTTTTTTAAGATAAATAAGTCCAATTCTCCTGGTAATTTTCATATGTCATCTCATTAATCTCTCATTTTTTATCCTCTCCTCTGAATTAATTTTCCTTATTTCAGTGTCTTTTTTAAAATGTGGGTCCCAAATACAGACACCATAATTAAGTTTAATTTTCATTAGTGCTCAGTAGAACAGGAAGTCTTACATATTTTTTCTGTGAAGTTACTGATTACATATTCAAGAGTGCTGCTTTGCTGAAGTGTGTTTAGAGTAGCCTGACATTTTGGCCAGTTCTGGTTTGAGAATCACACATTCTTTACAGGGACACGTGAATGTGTGTGCTGGGATCCACTCACACATTTCCTGCTCCTGATTGTGTTATCTTTTAGGCACTTTTAGAAGGATTTATTTATTTATGCTCAAATAATTCTATGGAAAATGAAGGCTGGCTGGCTCACAGCTTTGACTTTTCATCCTTTGTAAAGATAAGTACCGCACTTTGTTTTACATTCCCTGGGACTTTACCCATCCTCTGTGATTTCTGAGAAATTAATACTAATAACTGGTGGCTTCTGCTAATTTCTGGAATACTCCAGGGTTTTCCATCTATCTCAGTTTGAAAGCATCTGCTGCATTCAAGGAATATCTAATATAGTAGAAAGTCGTCTCAATAGTAATCTTCCTCTGTTTTTTAGTGATTAAGGAGCCCAGTGTTAATATCATTATTTTAAAAATATAGATAATGTATTGCAAGAAAAGGAGAATGAACATCCCTACCTACACCCACACTCATTTAAGCAGAAATTTCAAATTAAAATAGCTAGCTAATAGTAAGTAGGTATTTACATTTGTTCCCATAAGGAAAAGCTCATGCATACATTTGAAATTTAATGTGTTGAATTGTTGTCTATCTTTGCATGGTGAAAAACTATTGTAATTTTCTAGTGATCTGGTCTCACCGTCGGGTATTGGTCTGGCACTTCGATTTACATTCTAACGCTTCATCTGTCGTAACCCGCACATCAGAAGTGACCTGCAGGCTTGTGGCAACATCTGGAAATTTGCAATTTTTTTTTCCCTAGATGAGTAACTCAGCCTCTTTGCCATAGATACAGGAACTTCTTTTAAAAAAACTATCAAGGGAGCTACTGTAAATGGTTTTCCTGATGTCAACTGGGAGTTCAATAGTATCGATTTGTACCACAGAAAGTTATTAAAGCTTTATAAATGAGTCATTTAAAGCTTGACTGACCTCTCTTCAGAATCCTTCTCTTCCCATTCTTTATAATTATATTCTTTCTGTATAAAACTTGTCATCATTAACCAACTGTATAGCTTCCAATTAGGAAGCAAGTACTGTTCCCCCATTCTTTTCAAGATATAGTTTTATTAAGATCTGTTCACTGAAGGGGAAGGTTTTCTTTGTGTGGTAGTGAAAAGCCTACAGAGTGCATCAAATTTGGTTTAAATTCATTGGAATCCTAATAAGCAGAACCTGATCTGCAAGCTGAAGGTTTGCAGAGGGATTTATCTTGATAAAATAAATTCATAGGAGGCCCTTAGCTCTCTCATGAACAAGTGCAGTTCACATGGAACAAAAGAAATTTAATTAAATTATCTACTCATCTCAAAGCAAGGACTTTTGCTTTGTTAATTTTCTTTCTTGGTCTTATCAATAAAATTAATGAATCGGAATGCAGTGGAACTACCTAGACAATGGATGTAACCCCCTCCTGCTTATGCCATTTCTGTATGGAATCATAGAATGGTTTGGGTTGGAACGGGCCTTTAAAGATCATCTAGTCCCACCCTCCTGCAATGATCAGGGACATCTTTAACTAGATCACAGAATCAAGTGCTAGTATCTTAAGAAGAAATTGGAAATAATTCTTGTGGACTCCAGATTTAAAGGGAATTGCCTGTATTGGAATTTTATATTGAACACTGAATTATGTTGGCACAATATTATGGAAAAATGCCAGTTTCTCATCCCAGTGGGAATGTGCAGGCCTCTTTCTGTCAGAGAGACTAAGCTATGTTCTTTAGTCATGCAGGGTTGCCTCTGATAACCCGTGATGTAAAAGAACTTGGGTTATATCTGGCAGGTTTCAGACATGAGTGGGAGGTTTTCACTTGCCTGTTCTGAGGTGTGTTTTATCCCCCATGACAAAATCACAATGCCTGTTCCTGTGCAGATTAACCACTTAGTTGTGACTGTACTGTAGTCAGCAGCCACTGCTCCACTCTGTCAAGGTAAAGTCACTTCTCCTATTCTTCTGTGTACTGCCTTGAAGTCCAGTTTTGCTGTCTGTGTTAGGCATAGTTCTTTGATGTGTTGTTTATTTGCCATATCAAATCACCTTTCGGAAGGTTTGTTGAATAGCATCTTACACCTGCAGGATAGTTGGCATTAGAGATCACTCCTATAAGTCTTTGCCCTCTAATTGTACTGGTTTTTCTTTCCTTCATGAGTAATTTTTACCAATATTGTTCTTCATGGTTTTCTCTTGTCAATTGAACTTTGCTTGTGTCAGGTTCATAATTATACTGAGTGCTTTTCAAGGCAAATGATACAGTAAACCTGGAAAATTTTACAGGGCCATACAAGCTGAAATATTGTATCCCCAGTCTAACTGCTTTTGGAAGTTGAGTTTTATTGCTTTTGAATCAAATTCCAGGATTATATTCTAGGAAGAAATGTGGCAAGAATTAAATACCTTTTCTTGGTGGTGATTAGGGATCCTGTATTGCAGTTGTAAGAGTTTGCAGAGTGGCTACAGTTTTGTTGCGAAGACACAAGTAACAGCTTGAAGAGTATGAAGTGGTGCATTCCTTCTTTATCTCTTTTGCAGAGAGGAGTCAGGATAGCACTGGAGCAGTGCTGTCTGACTCCAGTTCCACACAGGATATGTTTAATGAGCCTGCCAATTCTCAAGACAGCCTGAAGAAGACTTACACAGAGAAGAGGATTTCTACTACCTGTGCCGATCCACTGATGCTCAGCAAAGAGACCCTGGGATCAACAGAGGAGAAGGGTATGCCTGACTTAACAGATAATGTCAGCTGGAATAGTCTCATTAAAATGTTTCTCCTGGCTTGCAAATGCACTGAAATATGCTGCAGTGTGACTAAGAATTTTAACTAGGTATCATTGCTGCCTGTATGTGTGTAGCTTAATGTGTGTGGCCACCAATGCAATTTGTTCTATCTGTTAAATCTTACAAAGATAAGAATAAAGATAAACTGCTGTCTGTGGTGGCCCTTTGACTGACTTGCCTTCTTTTAGGTTATTATTTGCTTTTCCTTCAGTGTTTCAAATTTCTAAATAATTTAAGGAGTAGTTATTTGAATATGGTCTCAAACAAGACTTTTTTACTTTTTCCCAGGAGTAGATGCCTTATTTGTTCTGTCCCAGTAGCAGCTTAACATTCAGTACAGAGAAGAGCAGAAGTAGTAGAATTAGATGCTTTATTCCATTGTATACTTCATTCCAGTGGAGAACTAGAATTGCTCTTTACCGGATTTTTCCATATATGATAGTACTAAGTGTTCTGTATTCCACTGGAAAAATTGTTTCAAAATCCATTAGCTGGAATTTCCCTTTGTCTGATGTTTGTACAGTTGGATGTGGCAGTAGGTAAAGAGGCTGGACTTCAACAGGGAAAGACAAACAAAACCAATGTCTACATTTTGTCCACCTTTCCAGGCTGTGGCTTTTTGTGGGATGTTAAATCTTTTTTGCCAGTTCACACTTCCCCAGTTTCGGAGATCCAGAAACCGTGCTGTGTGGATAGTCCTGAATCACTTCCCTGATCTCACTGGGAGCAAGTGCCAAGCAGTCATCCTTCTGTTTGCGGACTTGGATTACCTTGATTTCTTGTTTTTAGAAATACTTTACTTCAGTCTTGCCTAAGCTAGGGAAGCCTGTTGTGGTGTTTGCATTAACATGCTGAAGTAGATGCCAGTTCTTAGTTTTGTAAAATAGTACTTCCATAATCACTAAATCCAGTAGTCTTTTGGCTGCTAGACTAAAAACATGCCTCTTTTTCAGGCTTGCAGTGAGTTGTGTTATTGTCATCATTTGTCTATCAGAAAAACCATCAAATACATTCTTAAATTACTGGTGTTTATTAGAACAGATTTTGTTTCCCATAAAGCTACCTGTACAGTAAAGTTATAATGGATACAGACATGAGGCAAGCAAATTTTGAAAAAATGTGAGTTCTGTAAAACATGTTTGTTCAAAAGTTCACCCTTACCAGAGAAAAAGGTATGAAGCAGCTTTATACTTGGGGATGAAGTACACTTTAGTGTATCTCTACACTCTGCTGGGAGATAAGATCTAATGTAAGAGGCACTTTATCGTAGCAAAGACAAAGACACGGTAAACTTCCATGACTAAAAATCAAAGTTAAAGAAATTAATCTGCATGTAGCATATGTGTTTCCAGCAATAATGATTAGCTGACAGGAAATATGGAAGCTCCCACTGTAACATATGTTTCCTGAAGTAAGATTTGATATCCTTCAACAAAAGATGGGTCACTTGACTTATAAATTACCAAGTTCATCACAAAAATATTTACCTGGAACAGTAGATCCTACATTATGCAGAAGACCAGATGAGCCACTGCTGATCATTCTGTCCGAGCCTGTATTGTGTTCTGGAATTGTGTTCTTCTAGGCAGACTATAAAGAATAATACATTTCACTTGGGATGGTGGCCTTAATTTTCTGTTCTTTCTTCTTTTCTTTACAATAAAATTTTACTGAATTTACTCTTTTATTTTGGCTTTTTTCCCTCCTTCTCCTCAATCTTCCAAGAGTATGTAAAATCCTGCATTGTGTAAGGTGTTGGATTCGTACAATTGCTCAGGATAAAACCCAAATGAAGACAATGGAGGTATCACTGTGTGGATCTGTCAAGGAGTTATTTATTCAATGAACATTGCAAATAGTCATAATTTTTTTTTCAATATTTCTGCCTGTGCTTTAATGAAGAAAAGGATTACCTTTTGTCATATTTAATTTTTGTCATTTTCTGTATGTCGTTTGCCATTTGGAGATGGCAATTTCATTGTCACTTTTCTCTTACTGTTCCAGCTGCAGGAAGGTCAGAAGAGCTGCTGGAGAGCTCAGAATCTTACAACCCTGCTGAGCCTACTGGCCAAAAACTGGTGGTGGATCCTCAGTCTGCGTCTGGCAATCCCCTCAAAGCTGCCATCCCCCCACCCTCGCAGTGGGACTGCAAAAAGAAAGCTGACCCTTGTGGAGACGATGTGTCTGAATTTCCTCACGGTCTCCCCGCAGACCTGGAGGAGCAGCGCAAGTTCCTGACGGAGCAGTGCATTTCCTCCTTCTGCCTGTGCCTCAGCCGCTTCCCCCAGCACTACAAGAGCCTCTACAGGCTGGCCTACCTGTACACCTACAGCAAAACTCACAAGGTGAGCACTGAGCTGCCACAGCAGCCGCGTTCACTGCCCAAGCAAACAAACTGGGACTAGTTCAGAAGTCTCAGTGTTAAAATACAGCAGATAAGCTTGTTCAGTGCACTTTGGAATGAAACTACACTTTGGGAAGTCTTCAGCCTCTAGATTGTCTGACTTGTGTGTGAGGTCAGTTAAGGAGAAAATTTCTTTTTTTATTACTGAGCTAAGTAATTTTCTGTCATTCAGCAGAGAATTACATTTTAGATATGTCACATAAATTAAGATGTTCTCATAAAAATGACAGCAATTATTTATTTTACTGAATAAGTGGACTGAAAAGTGACTTGGAAGCAGAAATTATTCAGTATTGTGTAAACATAGCATGTGACACAGACAAACTTTCTGGATATCCTGGGTCTTTGTTAGTAAAATGCGTAGGAATAGTACATTGAAATTATCAGAGTTATTTTACTAATTGTCATAATCAAGGTTTGAATTCAGAGATTTTATGTTTGGAAGTCTTATGCTGCTCTGCATGGATTCCTGAATTTTCTTCCCCACCAGTACTGAAGCTTAAGTGAACAATAGGGAGGGGACACACATGGTACCCCTGGCCTCGTAGTAGAAAACACGTCACCAGTGTCATTGCAAAGTGAGCACAAGCATGTCTTACCAACCTGCTGGAAGGTGATGAATATTCCATTTGTCTGTAGAGTGATTATCCAGAAAAATACTGTCCTTTTTTATAGAGAGCTTGTTTTGAAAACATTCTTACGCTATTTGTATGTAACAGTTGTTAATTTTTCCATGGAGCTAATCATGAATAGGAGCCATAGATTCCTGCAATCTGTCATTATTGTTGCTGACATGATTTTGTATCAACATTCAACAAAAAAAGCTGCCTGTTTTCAATTTATTGGTTCAAATAGCATGTCCTTGCCTGAGGAACTACTTGCAAAATGTTTTCCTCTATTATTTTTCCCTGATGAAGCTTTCTCTTTTGCTTTTTATGTCTCTCTCCTTATATAAATATCAACTCAGCGATGGATTTCTATGTGAAATACATATTGTTGTCTAAATCTGTTTCCTCTTGGAACTCAGAAAAACTGAATCCTGCCTGTTTGAGCCTAGCAGTTACCAGGCTGGCTTCGATGAGTGTTTTTGGGTTTTACTGTCCTTTTTTATAATTTCTCTGCATAATTAACAGCCACTTGACACTGCAAAACCCAAAAAATCTTCTTACTGATATATGTATACTACGTATTTTCGTATGGGTTTTGTATTTTCTGTCTTTAATGAGTCATTCAGGTTCTTTTGTAGAGCAACATCAAATGTCTATGTTTTAATGGCACATTACTGTGTCTTTAGTGGAAGTTATATTCCTGCACAAACTTAAAACACCAAATGGATCTATGCATTTTCAGCAGTAACTGGAGTAAGGATTATGCTTACATATACTCATGATAAGCCTGATTTAAAAAATGAGAGAAATTACATCAGGTTGTGTTGTGGCGGGGGGCAAAGTGGTAAATTGTAGAAAACTGAAATTAATTTTTAAATGCATATAACCATCTTGGGAAATTCAGCATTTACGTACCAACGCCAGGAATTTGCATGAAGAATTTAGACTGATGGCCAAAATTCATGGTTGGCTGGGAGAAGGAGAGGATTGGCAGGTCTCCATACTGCATAGAAAAGCGAATTTTCCATGTGCAATCTGTTTTCTCCCATTTTACAGTTTTCCTGGTTTTGCTGTTGTGAGATTAGTGAAGATAGTTGTTGAGCAACTATCAACTCAAATAGTTGAGTTTTTAAAGCATCTTTTCAACATCTTTGAACATTTTGTTTGGCTGTGTGTTCTGTTGAGGTTTTTTTCCCCTGCAAATTCCAGCGTAATATTTGGAGTCTATTTTTCTTTGTTTTAGTCTGTTATCAGAGCAAATTTATACATAGCTGTTTTTACTTGGAGCAAATGTGCAGAGAAGTAAGGATGAATTTTCAGAAGTTTCTTCACTGCCAGTTTGGGCAGTAGTTTTTGTTTCCAATTAACATTGTCTTGAAGTAAAGTCTTCATCCTTTGTGATTTTTATCTCCAAAATGAACATTGGCACAATTTGGAAGGAGAAGTTAGGACTTGGCAAGACACTGTTTGTCAGTGTAACTTTGTGAAAAGTATTTGCCTTATGGTCCTTATGGATCAGAATGTGGAACTGGTCTGATAATCTGTAACCAGCAGGTTGTCAGGAAATAAAAATATTTACTTGCATGCTTTTTTTAATCTCAAAATAAAATTGCTCTTTAAATCCTGGAAGAATCTGCTCACAAATACTGTTTGTGTGAGTTTTTAAGTTTGTATGTTCTATAATGTTTGTTATTAGCAGAGCCCTTAATGGGGAAATTAATGTTGGGTGTGACGTAAGGTCAGTGACATGACAAATTAGTCAAACTAGGCATAATACATGCATGTAAAAATTACAAGATTATATGTATGTAGGCTTAATATATACTTAGATACAGACAGTCTGTAAGCATAATAGATGTAACCACTTCAAGTAGAAACAGTTTGGTAATAACAGTTCATTTAAAAGGCCACTCTTCATATCAGTAGTCTTTTTATTTTGCTTTTATTTGATGCAGGAGTAGGAGGAGGTTTTTGAGACAAAGCCTTCTAATGGGCTGTAAATGAAAACAGAGGGAAGGATTAAAGTATACTGGAGTGTTTTGTTCCCCTCTCAGAAACACTTTGTGGAGTTTCCAATTTAGGTAAAGGTGCTTCTGACACCATTGAGTTAAGGGGTATCCATCCCAGGTGACTCAGAGTTCTGCTTGGTTGACCCTAAGAGATTTTCCATTTCTACTTCAGCTTTTTTGCAAGTTACTGTACCCTGTCAGTCATCTTGTCTTTGAATCTTGGGGTGATAAAGATGTGGGAGGCAGCAGCTGAACTGGAAAGAGTATTTCATAATTGCCCTGAGTCAGACAGCCAAATCCAGCATTTCAGACTGGCAAGCAGTGCGCCAAGAAGAATAAATCCTTTTTGCTATGTCCTGGATCCCTTCACCCACTCCTAATAACTTCATCAGCTGAAAACCAAGCAGAGCAGACTCTGTGAAATCTAATGAGACCTGCTCAGGCGTATTTACTGGGAATAAGTGATCATGCTGATTTAAGGAGAAGGGTAGTGGAAAATCTGTAACTATGTCTTTTATTCCTATTAGGTTTGATTGTGTGAAGTTACCGTGTAATTGCCCCATTTGTCTGAATGATCTTTTCTCCTCCTAGTTGGGTTACTGCCATCATCTTGGTCAATAAAAGCCTGTGAATTATGTGTACCAAACACATGCCTGTGGATGGTCAGTGTAATGTGCACAGCACATCCCAGCACCAGAGCATGACGCTACAATTAACGATCTCTTAACCTTTCCCTTGTAAAACTTGGATTTGGGAATACATCCATAGCTAACATTTCGTTAGACTGGAATTTTAGATTTAAGCTTTGTGGTGGGATGGTAACTTTCTTAAGGGTTTTGTTTTCCTTGAATTTTTATGTGATAGTTTTAACTGTAAGATTCAGGTTACCACACATTAGGCAAGTTTTACTTCATTTTCACACTTGGAATTAACTTACATTTCTGATGGCTATGATTAGCATAAAATAAAGCATTCTGTGTGCCTGGATCTTGGATGCTAGAATAGGCTTATTTTTGTTGGATTCTGATTTAATTCAAAACAAGATGACTTTCATGGAAGACCAGATTTTTGTAGGTTCTCTTGTGTTGTATTTTCTTCTGTATGTATTTCCAAGTATGTTTCAGGATTAGGTTAACAGGATTACAGAAATACATATTACAGAAGAGGTTATGTAGAAAAAAGTTAGTATGCAGCTGAGTTTACATACTTTGCTTTCTTCAGTCTTAATTAAATTTGACACTCGGTGATAATAATTAAATTTACTGATTCCCATGACCAGCCAGAAAGTACCTTGTGATGTTTATGAGTGAACATGGATTTGTTCCATACCAAAAGAAAGCTATCCAAATCCACTTGATTATGCTACACTATAATCATGAAGGTCCTGTGTAAATACCTATATGAGCTCTTGGAATGAAGGGTTTTTGACACCCGTAAATATCTGGTTTGTGTTGCCAGTGTTCAGCACTCTTGCACATGAATCCATAAGCAGCATTTTGCTAGAGGGGATGCTCCAGTTCTGGTAAGACATTGGAGATTTCTGCGTGATTACTGTCATTAGGACAAAGTCACTGATGATTGAGCAGAGCTTTTACTGTTTCAACAGAGTCTTATCAACAAAAATAATCTAGAACACAGGATAAGAACTTTTCTAAGAACCCCAGCACACACACAGACACACAGAGGATATCACAGCTGGAATATGCTTCTTGGATGGATGTGATTTAATGACATTTATGACTCACAGAAGTGTATTTCCAGTCCACAGAACACAAGCCAGAGTCCAGCATTCTCATTTGTCTCTGTGAACCAAACATCTTCCTCTTTCTTTCATGTCCTCTCTTATGAAGTTGTCTGTACAAAAACTGGTCAAATGCAACTCAAATGCCACTTTCAAATGCTGAAATAAAAAATGAAGTAAAGCAAAGCTTCCGTCGGTAAAATCTTACAATTAATAATTGTCCCATCTGTTGGTAACATTCTGCCTGGAGCCAACAGCTGTCCCTAGGTCTCAGCTACACAAGGGAGGTTCATACATTGAACTCTTAGAGGGATAGTGCTTTTATCATTTTCTGGTTGTCATCTATCATTTAGTCCCCAACTGATACGTTCTTGTTAATTCACTGAGCACTATTAACCAAGTTTGACAGTCATGCAATTTCCAGGATGTTTAAGTGAACTTACATGGAGGGCAATGGCTGGGTAGGGGTAAAAGGTCTGAATTCACCACCCCACTAAAAGAAGGCTGCAGTTTAAGCCTGAGGGTCAAGGCCTCAGCTCTGGCAGGTATTCCCTGCAGGTAATTGGCCTGAGGGAAGAGCTGGGGGTGTTTCCAAAGAGTGTGTGGGGAGAACAAATACTGTTGGAACAGCAAGTACATGGAAAATGAGAAAAGCCACTGCAGGTTAATAAATAAAAGTGTACTTTTTTAAATACCTTTGGCTGTAGTGGCATTTCCATCCCCTGCCTGTAACTCACCTGTCCATTCTTGTCCACAGAACCTGCAGTGGGCCCGGGACGTGCTGCTGGGCAGCGGGGTGCCCTGGCAGCAGCTGAAGCACATGCCTGCACAGGGCCTCTTCTGCGAGAGGAATAAGACAAATTTCTTCAATGTAAGTTTACACAGCTGGTAAACACAGTGTGCTTTCTCAGCCATCCCTGGAACACCTGTTTCTCATTCGAAAGGTTTGCAATGGGATGAGGATGTGAAATTCCACACAGGCATGTTACACAAGCCATGAGCAGCTAAAGGAAAGGAGAATTACAGTGATATTTACTGCGTGAATATCTTTCTCTTGAAGGGAACCACACACTAGAAGGATTATTTCTGGTAAGCTTGAAAACATGGGCAGAGAAGCACCAACATTTTTCAGTTATGCATCATTTACCATATACTTGATGGCTGAGCCCTCTTTAAAAATTCTAATTTTGTTCATCTTAATTATCCTCTTGTTTATTGTTTCTCAACTCAACCTGCACTTCTCATGATGGAAAAATAGTGCTATTGGCTCTAAGAAAGGAGTTGGAATGCGTTTTCTTGTGCTCTCCTCTCTGTAGTATGGCTCAGCAGAAAGAATATCTCCAAGTCCCACAGTGAGGCAGCAGCACTGTCACAGAGACTCTGCCTGTGTCTGTGATAACTTCCACAGGGGTGTCTGTGCCTCTCACTGGCGTGGGACACAGAATGCTTCTGAGACTTACATAGGCATTTCTCTATCAAATTCCCTGCTGGGATTGCTGCTTACACACTGCTGTTGTCTTTGGTATCTTTGGCTTTTCTGTGGTATGTTCCACGGTTTTGTGCCTTTTGTTCTTTTGTGATAGGGTTCTTTAGCAATTCTGGTTTGCAGCTCGTGGTGAGAGCCTGGAGATGCTCTGCTTGTTGTTCTGAGCTGCACACTGTCTGTATCTGTTATGTGGTTGCCTGTGATGGCAGTGACAAGGTTTTGTGTCTCTGCCTTCCCCTCCAGTTCTTCTGGCGTAATATTGTAATTGTGAAATTTATTTCAACTTTATATCTGTTAATATGTATCTTCATTTTTGCTGTATGTTGTGTTAATTGGCACCTCTGCAGACCTCTGTTGAGTACAAGGTAAATGCTCTTCTCCGTCTCATGGGTTGAACAGCTAAGGAATATTGACAATGGCTCAAAATTGAGTCATGGATCAGTCTGCAAAAATGGTTTCTATATCATTACATCTTTCTGGAGAGAAGTTTTGATTAACAAGTACTGTCAGCCAGCAAGTAAATACCATGCACCCATCCGATCACTCCCCTCCCACACCCCCCACGGGATAGGGAGGAGAGTTAGAAAAAACGTAAAGCCCATGGGCCAAGATCAGTTAAAAGAACTGAAATAAAGTAAAATATTATAGTAATAGTAATGAGAAGGGAGATAACAAATAGAGAGGAATAAAACCCAGAAAAACAAGTGATGCACAATACAGCTGCACAGTACCTGCTGACTGATGTACCAGTTCCCCAGCAGCAACCAGCCCCTCCCGGCCAGCTCCCCCCAGTTTCTATACTGGTTTATATACATACCTCTATTCTACCCTCTGGCCAGTTCGAGTCAGCTTTCCTGGCCATGCTCCCTCCCAGCTCCTTTGTGCACTTCCTCACTGGCAGAGCCTGGGAAACTGATTTAGAGTAAGCACTGCTTAGCAACAACTACAACATCAGTGTGTTATCAACATTATTCTCACACTGAATCCAAAACACAGCACTGTACCAGCTACTAGGAATAGAATTAACTCTATCCCAGCTGAAAGCAGGGCACAGCCTGATAGGGTAGACTAAACAGTCTAAACAGTTGTGACCTGATTGATGGCTACATGGCTTTGTGCTGGTTATTTCCCTGCATTGTCTGCCAGTTTTCCCTACAAAAATCCTGCTGTGATTAGCTCTTCAGACTGGTGAATGCTTTTACTCAGATTCACATAGCACAAGTATTCTTGTAGAAATTAGTGAAATTATTCAACATGCTTCAAGCCAAGTGTGAACTTTGCATGATCGAGGCTGACTTGTTCATCACTGCAGGGTTCAGTGTCAAAAGTATTCTGTTTTAATGTATGAGGAAGATGAGCAGTAGGGAACTGAGAGGTGTGGATAAGGGAGTGTTTCTACTTGAAAATGTGAATTACCACATTAAGAGAGATCAATGGTTGACCTAAATTGTGTCTAGTTTTTGAATGCTAATGCTAGCTAATTTAATTTAAAGAGATTCCACTATATTCCTGGGTGGAATTTTCTAGCATTATTTCAGAACGTAATTATTTCTTATTCTGCATACTGATATTTTTATACTCTGAAGGATGAAAAGTGCTAGTAAGATACTAGACAGCAGTATAATAGTGCTATTTTGTAAATCAACAAAAACTTAATTCCCATAATTGATTTCTTTAATCAGAAATTAGATACACTTTGAAAGAAAAGACAGCCTTCAACAAAAGGTATATGCTGGCCCAGTGCAATATATTGGGAATACAGTTAAAATAGACAGAAGGTATTTGTAAATTATATTCTCAGTTTGAAGTTGGGTCTGTCAACATGCAAAGCTAGTGTTAGTCTGGAGTCCTCCATGCAGACCACTGTCTCCAGGCTTTAGAAATTTCATTTTGGGGATGAACTCCAGTGTCTCAGCTGTGGGGACATCTTGACTTATTCCTGCATGTGTGTAGGCTAGTCTTCCTGGTAACAGGCACGAGTTTAGCATGATAAAATGTTTTGGTGGTCTCATTTTCTACCCAGCTATATTTTCAAAATCCTCTTCAAGTAACATTGTGTGAAGCATGTGGCATTAATCCAGAACAGATGACACAGACATAGCACAGTGAGAAAATCCAGATCTGAGAGGGAAAGGGCTACAAGTGCCCATGACAGAAAGCTGGTGGTGTCAGCTGACATTCCAGAATTGGACAAACCTAAATCTGTGAACAACTTGGGAAACAACCTCTCAGCTCTGCGTTGACCTTGCCTGGGTTAAACCACAACTATTCTGTTCTCATGCAAAGCTCTCAGCCAGGCGGTGGGGAAGCGACTGAGCTGCACCATCTGGGTCAGTGCTCAGAGCACACTCTGGTGTGTCATCCCCTGTACAGATGGTGGTGCAGCCCACTGTCCCAGCTCCTGTCTTCACATACAGAGTTGGGTGATAAAACACAAATTCTAGCACTCTACAAAAGTTGTCTCATCTAATCTTAAAAATTAAATGGCCAACCTTAAGATTTTCTAAGCATATTAATGTCCCCCAGGGCTATTTCCAACAGAAACCTTTTACTTAAAGTGTTTATTTGCTTCCATGAAATGCATTTGGTTTTTTTTTTGAGAACTCTTCAGCCTTCATGATACTAAAGAGTTAAATTAATGTCTCAGTGGTTTTCTGTAGATACTTTACTACTGGAATACCTTTTTCTTCTGGAGCAAGTAGCACTGGTGTTTTTAATCTCTTGTAGAGAAGATTTAGGGTTGTTGAAATTACAGCTGACTCAATTTTACAAGTACAAACAACAGAGTGCAAGAGAGAAAGCTAGCAGCTCCTCCCAGACATTCTATAAATCATGCATACTCCTAGTAGAATTATTTATGAAATGTTTATGACAGCACTGTATGAAAAGAAATAAACCTGGGTAAAGCCGTCTCTTGTTAAATTTTACTGCAGAACTGCTGGTCTGGATCTGTGTGTCATGGGCTGTTGTATAATTTGTTAGCTGTCACTTATTTGTGGCTTAAATGAGAAAAAAAGCCATATTCAGTTAGCCCTGATTTCTTCTCGTTTGGCATTTTAGAATAATGTCAGGATGCTCAGAACTTCCCTTTTTCAGTTCTAAGAAAAAGTAGTGTTACTGCATTGTTGTATCTGTTTGTTTCCCGAGCAGAAAAGAAAGGCCTTGATTTTCTATGAGCAGAGGTTTTTGCATGTCCATGGCTTTGTTAGTGATGGCAATCGTATGATTGAATATTGCTGTTAGATTTTCAGGAGTTTTAGTCGTGTTCCTATAAATTACTGTCAAATCTATTTTGTTTGGCCATTTCTTTCTTGCATGTGCAGGTACACTCCAGCTTTTCTCCTTTTTCTCAGTGTGAGTGTAAATATATACAGAGATTTTTTTTTTTAGGATGGCTGCAGGATGGTTTCTATAGTAACTAAATTAGAAATTATTTCAGCAGGAGAAAAAAATCCCAATATATTGCTTTATATAGTAGGGCACTTTCTTATATATCTAGATTTCATGCTACTATTAATAAAACAAAGTTAAACTTTGTGCACAGATGATGGGCATTCATCAGGCTGTGGGTGGGTGGGGATTGTAGAAGAACCATTTTGGTGGTTGAGCTCCACATACCAGCAAGTTCTCCATATGGTTTAATATACACTATTTGTATTTTCCTGGCACATCTTCTGTGGTAATAATAGTCTGTTGTAATAAAGATCTTGATGTCCATCTTTGGTAACTGTTCCCCACAGACAAAAGCTGTGCATGCACACTACATACTACAATGTAGGCATTGATGTGCATGAAGTCTTGCTGCAAACTGTTATGGATAATTGTTCTATTTTTAATTCCAAAAGCAGTGCAGTGTGTTTATTCTCTTCTGTATGTGTAAAGCCTTTCATTCTGTGGTCTGAGCAAGCAGGGTCAAATTAAGGTGGGGGCATCCACTGAGAGCCTGAAGCTGGAGACAGCAGCGATTTCCCTTTATTTTGTCTTTGTTCCTGCCAAGTGTGACTGAGCACTGGCAGGAGACCCTGCTGAGCAGAAGGGTCAGTTCTGGACACTTAGTAGCTGAAGTCCAAATTTGGTGCTACAAGTTTCTAAAGGTAGTTCTTATTTTACAGCATGGTGCTCACCAGCGAGAGCTTTCTCTGGTACTCTCCATGTTGCAGGTTCTTTCCTTAGTTGCGTTCCAGGCTGAGAGTTACATCTGTCTGTTTTAAGAGGAAAGCTAATTCTGAAAGGAGAGCAGAGTGCTGTTTTGGGATTCTGTGTGACCAGAGCTGTACAGGTGAATTCGAGATGTAGAAAAGAAGGCTTTTATGAAGTCCCCAATAAAGGGGACAAAAAGGCAACATGCCTCAGCTCTCCTGGAAGCTGGGCAGTTCTATCAAGGCAGTTTCATTTTATACCTCAATTGTTTTTATACATTCCCACAGATATACATTACTGGTCACTGTCAAAAATATGGCATTGAGTGAATATATGGGATTTTCTTTTGATCCAATACAGCCATCGTTTGTTTCTCTCCCATTTCCTGAACCACAGCATTAATGATTCTCATGACTTTGATTAAAATGAAAGATTTGTTAGGGAATTTAATGTCTCTGTTAGAGGTAACTGGCTATATATCATCCAAGGGAAGAGGGAAATCCATTAGCAGTGCTCTGAACCTATTTTATTTGTGTGTTCTGCCCAGTCTGAGTTTGCTACTAATATTGGCTTGAAGAACCCCCAAACAGCATGCAGTGCCAAGGGGCAGATCTTCAAGGTTGTTTCAGACAACCTGACTGAAACCTAAGGTTCAGTGTTTCCTGCCATGTACTCGAAAAACTTGAAACTGGAGGCAACAGCAGACTAAAACCACTTTTGGAGAAATCTTACCACTCTGCTTTCCTTCCTGTCCTTGTCTGGTGAGAGATCTGAGTTACTCTCCTCCTGCTCATAGTTGATATGTCTCTTTTTGGTTGGCAAATGTGCTTCCAGCTCCTAGACATCTGCTATGTGGAACATGAGCCTTCTGACCGAACTACTGCCATTTAAATCAGACTGGGGGGAAATGGAAAAAACTTGGATGAAACTTACTGTGCATCCACTGAGTTGAGATTGTGCCCTCAGCGCGGTGAGAATTTGAGTTTAATCATGTATGCAGGCTCTAAGAAATTAATGATTATGTTTGAGTTTGGTTGTGATTGGTTCTGAAAAAAATGTTGGTCTTTTTAGTGCTTCTAACATTTTATGCGAAAATGAGTATGAGGGGTTGCCAATTCAAATTTAAAAAAAAGAAAAAAAAGAAATCACAAGTGACATCCCAGAAAACACAAGGGTTTAGTTATTCAGTTTTGCTGTTCTTCCTTCTGAGTGTTTTGGATGCCATTTTTATACAACCACAAGGGAACAGAAACCATAAAGGAATCTTTAAAAAAAAAGCTTTAGTTCCAGTGACTAGATAATGCATGAAGCAAGTTATTAGACTTAGTACTATTTAATATGCAAAAAAAGTGTCTAGAAAAGGTGACCTCCACCATTAACACTGGGTAGTTGCACTAAACAAAATAGTAATTATACCATAATGGCAACATATAATAATAGTCTAATTTTTTTCCTACTACTTATTTTTCTTTTCTGTGCGTATAGTAGATAGGTAGGGACATCTGGTTAGGAGATGGTTAAATCCCTACCTACTTTAGAAGATAGAATTGTCTTTAATCTCTTCAGGAGATGGCCATATTACAGCCATGAAATGTCAATGTTTTCCCTGGGCAGGAATAGGCCCAGCACGAGTGAGTGCTCTGCTTTGTGAAAGGGCTGTTCAGTAATGCAGATCCTCCTGCCAGCTCTCCACCTACTGTGAAGTATTCAGATGTTAAGTAAAAGACATCTCTCTGCTACATATTTTCTCCTTGTGCTAGGAAGAGCAAGCTCCTCTGTGAAATGATGTGACAGTTTCGGGACTGGTGCTGTCAGCAGTGCTGGGCTGTGCTCAGGAGGCACCTGCTGTGGAGAGCCTCTGCTGCAGAGGGGCTGGGGGAGCCGAGGCTCTCCTTAGGCAGAGATAGCACAGACCTTGCTGCTCTGCCTCGGAGATGGGTTGGAGCTGACACACTGCCTGCCTGGCTGCTGCCCCAGGAATTTTAACAAGGATTTCATAGCTTTTCCTACATTCCCAAATAATGACATTACAAAGCTATTGTTCTTCATCTGTGTGAGGAAACCATTTCTGGTGTGGTGAAGACATATTTGTGTGGAAAACTGCTGAGGAATAAATGAAAAACCCTCCAGGAGTCCCTTCTGAGCCAAATGATTATATGATCATATGCCTTAATTTGTAAATACAGTCAGCTGTATAAATGGCAGATATTTTATGGTTACAGTACAAGCTAAAGTTTGGAAGACTGAAAAATGAAAAAAAAATCAGTGTTTTCCCATTCTCTTTTTCTTGTTTTTCTTCCTTTTTGGTCTTTGCTAATTTTCTCCATTTTCCTTCACTGTATCTTCTGCAGAGCAAAATAGTGTTACAGGTGTGATGCTTCCAGCACTTATCATTGAATGTTCCTTGAGCCACAGAATAGAGGAACTCCTACTGAAAACAATCGTTGTCTTACCTGCCTGCAGATTCAGGAAAGCATATTTTCGTTGGTTAAATATAATTCTTATTTACAAGGTTATTTTTGCATCAAATCTAGAAACTGGGGTGGGGTTTTTTTGTTTGTTTTTTAATGAACACCTTAATTTTGGACAAGTTGGTTCATTAAAATGCATAATAAGGTGATAGCCTGGCCCTTTTCTAAAACCATGACTGAAAGTCAATTTTATGAAACTGAATGTATGAAAGATTAGTGACTCTGACTGTTGAATTTACTGAGGTTTTTGTGTTTGAAATAGGCAGACTGTTTCTATGTGGAAAAAGGTAGCTTTTCAAAAATCCACGTATTTTAGTCAAGTAATCATATCCCTTGTTTTTCTCATCTAGCATGGTAAATGGCCTCCACTGGGGAAAGGGGAAGCAGGAAAGTGTGATACAAGTTGTCTCTACATTCAGAGTTTAAATTAAATTATTTCTTTTCTGACTTTACCCTTGATAATTGTTCTTTTGTCAGTAACAAGCCATTTTCCATCTTTGCCCCTTGTTTTTCCATTTGTAAAGTTAATGTAATTCTACTCATACATCCCCATCCACTGATTTTCTAACATTTTAGTTGAAAGAATGCTTTTAGTAGGTACAGAGGAGTTTGTTCTCTCATTCTCACTTGCTCTCATGTGTGCTCAGTTTCTTATGCAACCTTAATACCAACTCTGAGACCAAAGGTAAGCAAGGAGTTAACTGTGCAAGTGCAACTTTCATAGTGATTGGCTTGAGACCAGAAACCCGGTAAGCAGTGAGGTCTTAAAGTTGCCTATAAAAAGCTAGATAACTTTTTCAACCTCTGCCCAACATGTTATTTACAGTTCTTCACTCCATCCTCTTGGAAAAACAGAACTCATCAGTGAAAAATGTCTGTCGTTCACAGAGTTTTCTGTCTCAATATATACACGCTGTTCTTTCTGGTCAACTTTGCAGGCTTCCAAGACCCAGCTAGTAAAGATGCCAATAAATCTAAATCCCTGGAGATACAAGCATGGGGTTTTGAACTGTCGTTTGTGCCAGTGGATATTAAACAGCTATTTTTTTCCATTCTGTTTCCCTAGGAAAAGTTTCTTCTTTTGTTGAGTAGATGAATTTCTAGGCAAAGGTAAGAAAGGGAACAAATAACCCTGAAATAAATGAAACATTGCTTTGCGGAAGAGAGATTGTCATGGAGATTGTAGTGTGTTACAGGACATAAAGCAGTTTGTTTTAAACCTGGATCTTAGAAGTCTTAACAGCAGCCACTCCACCCACTCTAAACAGTATTTGAAAGGTGGAGGCTTGCTGCAATACTGAGTGATGAGTGTCCTTTTACAAATGTGTAATGAATAAATCCATAATTTGATTTTTCCATCTGCTAGCTGTGTATCAGATACGGGTGGGAGGGCTACCTTTAGACACTTAACAGGGTTACTTTTACACTTGAATTGGGTTCTTTCCTCTTAAAAGAATTTAAATAGGATTTTTTAACTAACTTGAGATTTTTTAAATAGAGTAGGAGAACAGAGTTTTAAAGATCCATGAAAGATCTTTAAAATACATGTTTTTATATTATGTGTCTGTTATCCAGTTATCAGACTAGTTTTTGCAGGTTCTTACTATGAGTTATTTCTTTTAGTTTTATCATGGAAATAAGTGGCAAGAACAGTTACATCAGTGTAGACTGCTGCATAAACAAAGCAAACAAAACCAGAAAAGACTAAATCTGGAATATTCAAAGAAAATCTAAGACATAAAATTGAATCTTTAATTAGCTGTCATTAGCATTCATTTCTCCTACAAATTCCTACAGTCTCTCTCTGAAAGCTTTGGCACAGAATTCCTATTAATATCCATGTGTGAAGTTCACACAAGAGTGTTGAATAGACAAATAATGTGCATGCATCCGAAGTGGTGAAGCTGTACCTTGTTGTCTTTAAATACCCCCTTCTTTTGTTCTAAAACTGGTGGCATCACTCTGAGGAGTATTTGTGTAATGGATGTTGAGCCAAAATCAAGACGTACTCAGGGGAGTTTTCTTCAATGCTTCTTTCTTAGGTGAAACTATGTGTGATAAAGCTAAGATGAACTGTGCTTTTTGATGAGCTCTTTCTACCAGTTGTATGTTGACAGAATTCTGTGATGTTAACCAAGGCAGTTTCCTCTTCTATATATTCAATTTTGTAGATATTTCCAGGACTGCTTTTGAGGTAGATATCAGCCTGTATCTGATCTTGCTCAGTAAGGCACTTGTCTGTTCCATAGTCCAGGTACGGCAGATTGTTTTCATTCCTTTATTTTGTCTGTGTAAAAATAGCAATCTCAGTCTGAAGATGAAAGACCCCAAATGGCAGTAGGGGAACACAAAACCACTTCCATCACACAAACAGCTCATCCTGCCTTTCTGGAACCCTGTGAAAATTTCTTTCTGCACCAGTGATGGTTTTAATTTTCCTGGAATTATGGTAATTTATTGTAACTTTCATCCTTGTAGAAAGAAGAAAATTAGTAGTGAAATTAACTTTGTTTTATTGAAGAAGTGTACTTAATGAGAAATATTCCCGGAATTTCAATTCTCTGGAAAAGGATCTAAGTATTTTTCATGGATAGACACTGTCTTAGTGTAAAAATGAAAACAGAAGAACATAGGATGAGAGCAGCGTGATGCAAGTCTGTGTGTACCTGGGCAAGCGTGTAGCATTTATAGCTAAATATTTTTAACTTAATGGCTACAGCAAGATGTAATTGGCCAAATTAAAAAGGTTAAGATGGAGAAGATAAAATGGCAGATGATGGTAGGGAAGAGCCTATCTGTTGCTGTGTAGGCTGACCAGTTTGCTGGCTGACTGCAGTATCACCGTGCAGAGCTGAAATGTGGACATTGAAGCAGGAGTTGTCTGAGTAATAGTACTCCATCTTTTGGCAAAATTCCAAAAGTTAGAGGAGTAAAAATGTTGCATATTGTATAGTGCATTATTGTTCCAGACTCTTTGGCTCCTGTGGAGGAGGTAGGATTTCCTGGCATAATATGAACACTTTTGGAGTTTGCGTGGTAGCTGCTATGGGAAACAGCAGGGGTTGACCACTTAGACAAGGTGACTTTCTCAGCCTCCTGAAAGGAATTAAAACAAAATAGGATTGAGTGGGTGAGTGAAGGTAATGAAGCCCAATAGTGGTCAGTATTTCAGCATGCTCCTCTGAACATTCAGATGTATTACTCTGATCTGACAAGGGAATTTCTATAAGAGCTTGAGTGACAAATGGCTTTTTTCCAGGAGTTTTATGGCCTTTGTTCATTTCAGTTGCATCCACTTCGTCTCCTCCAGTTTGCTTACTCACCTCCTGTCAATAAAGTTTCACAAATTCGGCTTTTATGAAGTTGTTTTATTTTTCTATAGGTTAGAGGAAGCAAAATCAGAAAAAAAAAGCCACCACAAACTTTTCACTTGAAGCACTTTCTAGCAGTTACTCAGAATGAATTATGAATTTTGCTGGCTATTTGGTTTGCTGACACAGTAAAAATCAGAACTGAAAACTCCTGCCAGGTCATTTTCTATTTAAATCTTTATCTCTTCAGCTGCTCCCTGTGTGTATATTCAAAGTGTATTAGCACTTAGACTATGATCTCCTGCTTAGTAGACTGAAACTAGTGGGAAATAATTAATATAATGCCATTTTCTAAGGTATTCAGATGTTTGAGATAATTTAATGAGCTTGGTGTAACAGCTAAAATGATTTCTGTTTACGCATACCTCGTTTATTCCTCCTGACAGACTACACTAAGAGTTTAAAAGCATGTGTTGGGGTTTAGTGCTTGTTTTTTCTTAATTAATATTATAACTAGCAATTACAGCATTTCAGAATTACTGGGCTCCAGTTATTTCAGTGATACTGATGCTGAAGATAGGCCAGGCTTTTACGTCCATGTAGCTCACCCATGGAGAAGCGTGTGTAGCCATCCCAAACTCTTGACACTTTACACTGCCTTCTGTCATGGCTGATCTTCTTAATATAGAGTACATATTTAATGTTTGTAATCCATATGTGTCACAACTCATGGCAGATTCAGTGTTAAAAAAACTGAAATAGAATCATAAATCAGATTTTAAAGAGAAGTAGGGCTTGCAGGCCCGTGTAGTTGTATAATGAAGATGGGATTTCTGATGTGAATGCAGTGCAATGATTTCAAAGGTATTTTCTGGTAGCATAAGAGTAGATACTCATAAAGGGAATGTAAGTGTTGAAATGAAATGCACATTCCAAATACTTTGTAAGCTGAAATACGGACAATGGGATAAATTTAATCCTTAAATATTGTATTTAGTGACACATAAAGGTGCTGTTTTCACACCTGTAACACAGTAGTTTTTCCAGCAGGCTTGAAAGAAAAACATATGGCTTTGTTTGCCTTTAGACTGACAGCTCTGTACTAAAGGCCTTATTGAAAATTACTTACTTCCCCAGCAGGTTTCAGGTCGGGGTATTTTCATTGTCATTTTTTTTCCAATTAATAAGAAAGCAAAAGTATTTTTCTGAATTATTTATACTAAAGAGAACATTACTTTCAGGACCAACAAAAATAATACTTCACATTTTTTAGTGTTTCAAATAAAACATGCAACTAGGTACACAGACATTTTCTGAAAGTTAAGCTTATTTCAAGCAAAGAGATTTTGGAAGCTCGAGCTTTTACTAAATTTTTTTAAAAAAAACTTCAGTATTTAAATTGCTTGAGCAAATAATCAATGTTCTATATAGTTGTAAACAGAAGACTAAGCTGTAAAAGTATTAAAAACTGACTGAAATTTAAAATTAACAGCAGTGAGTGTGTTCTAGCTGGAGGAAGTCTTGATCAGGAAACAGGCTTGGGTTCTCAGCATTGCTAGGTTATGTTACAGAATTTCAAGTGAAGAACTTTACAAAAAAACCCAGTGTGATTGCTTTGGAGATCATCGTTGTCTTTATGTGAAATTTCAGAAAAGTCAGTTGCCCTTGCTGACATTCAGAAATACCAACTCCTGTGCCATAAAAGTTATTATTTCAAGTTGTGTCTCTTGTCACCCAGGCACTTAGAAAGCAAAATGATCTGAATTAGGGAAGAAAAGAGGAGACATATAGACAGGACTGAACTGCCTTACACATTTCCTGCCCAGGGAGTTCTCAGCCTAGGATTTAGACAATCAGTCGATGTGACCCTGCTGACAAAGTGTGGGAGAAACAATTTTAAGCAGAAGGGTGGGTTTCTTCTTTGTAAGTTAGTAGTCAGTAAGTATTGCTCTCTTTCTGAAATCTTTCCTAGAAGCCACAGACACTGTTTTCTGGGCTGAGCATCACTGTGACAAAGTAGGCAGGTAAACCATTCCCTTGTAGGCCTATTTTCTGGGTTATTTTGTCACTGTCTTCTCAATATGTCACTTTTCTCCCTTCAAAATCTGACAAGTCTCTGCTTGCTTTTTGTGAATAACTGAGCCAGAATAAAATTTCCTGCCTCTGTATGTTCTCAAATCGATAAGGTAAAGCAAAGCAAAGTGTCTTTCTTCCTGAAAACTTCTGTCTGAGAGCTGTCTCTAGTGGCAGACTGGAGCTGACAAAATGAAAGGCCCACCAGGAGATGAATCTGAATCTGAAGTCTTTTAAGTATGTGGGCAGCAAGGTGAAGACAGCAAGACGATGAACTGCAGATTTCTGTTCCAAGTCTCCTTTTGGCTTCATTTATTTTTATTGCTACCTTTTGACATACTCCTCCCCCATTTTTCCATTTGCCCTTACGCTTTCTTCTTCCATTTTCCCTTTTGAGAACAACAGTTTAAATGTAGTGGGTAGACAAATAATTTGATACGATTTTACATTTGTTTGTCTCTAGACAGACAGCATATGGTCCATTTGAAATTCCCAAAATAATAGCTTTATCTGTAGAAATTGCTGTTCTTGAGCAAGTTTTTCAGGTATAAAATTGTATCAAATTCAGTTCCAGCACAGCTGGAAAAGAGAAATTTTCCTGGAAAATACTTACATAAGACCACAAAATTTGCCACTCTGGATTAGACAGGGGTTTCTAGGCAAATATTTCAATCTGGTAGGTATTATTATCCGACTGTTTGCAAGATTGAAAATACCTGAGTTAAAGGAGGGAAATACTGCTGCTGGAGGAATGATGCTTTCTAGTTCCTGTAGGACTTGCACTGAACTGGAAACTTGAGATTACTCTTATCTCTAAAAGGAAAAAAAAGTCATCTGTAAGTGAAAACAATGTCCTGTTTCCTTAAAAACAAGAGGTGAAATCTACTTCTGCTAAGTGGAAATAGAGTTCATGCTAGGATTTACAGTGCATATCCTTCAAACTGAAAAAAAAACCATCTGAAAATGGAACAGAATTTCAAATGACCTTAACAAACTCATATGCTGTGTTTGCAAGGAATGCTGGCACCCTTATCTCTACAGTGCAGCGAGGCCTGCAATCTTTCTGAACATTCATTATTCACCCTAGAACATTTCATGGAGAAATCCCAGTGTACAGAAGTGTAAAATAATTTCCATCTAGCTCCTAGTATTGTGGCACTAGAGAGCACATGCTAGAGCTCACATCCTGTAGGTGATTCTGGCCGAGGTGTTCATCAGACTTTTTCTGATTGCTATTGATTTGAAGAGCCGATTTTTTAAACAAAAAAATTTAAATGAGACTCAAAGTAGGAAACATGGAGTGCAATACAAACTTGTCAGTTTTAATGGTCTGGATTAGTGCTTTGCACTCCTTCTTTCCCATAACTGAAGGACAAGTTTAGGACATGGTCTTTGAGGATTACCAGTTGCACCTAGGATGATTGTTTTTCTTTCTCAGAGATGGTTTGCTGAGCTGAAACTATTCATTCTGAGTATTTATTTTTAAAAAGACAAATGTTAGGTCATCTTGTTGACTCTGGGCATGTTTCAAGTTCCCTGTAATTGCTCTGTCAGTCTTTTTCCCATCCACCCTTCCTTGCCAAAATGCATAAAGCCACACTGTTTTGTTCCTGTATCACCTAAATTAAGCTTAAAAAGCAGTAGATGTTAGCTGTTTCTACAGCCCTCATTTGCACAGTGTCTCCAACTAATAAAACAAGAAAAGAGTATATAATCTTATACCCTTTATCAGCCAGAATAGTGTCCCAAATACTGCTTTGTATAAAAGTAATGAGTGAAAAGGCCTTTGATTTTATGTGGGTTTAAGTGTGAACCAAGAAAGCCGGCGGGATGGTGCCAGCCATCCTCTACAGGAGCTTGAGCAGGCACTGCTGGGAGCAGGACTGCCTGAACCAGGGCTGCAGCTTACATGGATATGTGTGGGTGCCTGGGAATAACTCAAGGACATTTCTGACATCAGCACCAAAGGTTTAGTCCCTTTCTATGAGCACCAGGTAGTTTTATCCACTTGCTTTTTCACAACCCTCCTGAATTTGGAGCATCTCTGTAACATGTCCCATATCCAGAATGTGAAAATCCTGTGGTATGTTCTTGGTTCCCACAGGTACAGGGGATGCCGCTTACCCTTCATCGAGCAAATGTATTTTTTACCTTAGGTAACTAATTTGGAATTATTTTGCGCAGTAGCACTGTAAGTTATGTACACCTGCACATGCAAATATGGCAAAATTCATTCTGCTTGTGATGGTTCAGACAACTGACTAATGTACGCTGTAGGAGTCTGCAATGCAAACATGGGAAATACCGTGGTGATTAATGAAAATGCTGGTCAGAGAGACAAAAAATTGATAAGAAACCTTTGGAATTGGACACAATCAAAGATAATACGTGGTGAAAAACATATCCTTTTAAACTTTAAAGAGACAATTTCAAATTAGTGAACACCAGCAGTGTATTTAATTCCAGGTACAGCAACTACTTAATTTGCATAAAAAATGACAATACATAGGAGAAAGCCCCAGTGTAATAGCGGAGATGGGAAGTCTACTGTGACTAAAGGAGCAGATGAAAAAGGGCAGGTCAGAAAGAAGCCTATTTGCATGAATACATAGAAAGTAAGTATTCATTTCAGTTCTGTATTTAAAATGTAAATCTGTGTTGTGCAGTCAAAAGAGTAAAGGTTAATGGATTTTTGAAATGGTAGTGTCAAAACTGTGTTGTTAATCAATATAGAATTTGTTATTGCCTTTGGTGGAAAGATGTGAGAGGCAATGAAGACATGGGTTATTTTAGAGAGTGGTAATGCCCATAGTGAAATGTTAGCTGTAAAACAAGAAAAACTCCCTCTTACAGTTTAAGTGAAGACATAGAACACAGGGTATTGCTGATTAATATAATTTTATAAAAGATAAATAGGATAGCTAAATTATTCTTTAGCTATTTTTTCAAGATGCTGTTAAGCATAGAAGTATGTATATAAATGTATGCAAATAAGTAGGAAGTGGCGAGGTGTATAGGGCTTTCAACATGAGAACCCTTGAATTGCTGTGCTGAGAAAACAGGAACATGAAGAAATGAAAAGATGGGTTAGAAGTGGCTAAAATGATGGGAAAGGAAGATAATGTTAGCACCTGCCTTCTACCTAGCATGGGGGACTGTTGTGGTTGAGAAGCAAGATGCTAAACCTGAGGTGTTAGTAAACAGGATGGATTCTGAGCACTTAAGAATAATCCTAGTAAGTGGGAGAGGGAAAAAACCAAACCAAACCAAGTCCCTGAGGAGCTTAGAAAGGCAAGGAAGAGGTCAAAGCAATTGCCCTGCTTGCAAAAGTGAGAGAAAGGAGCAAGCAAAGATAAAATGTTTGAACTTTTGAGATGAACGTAATCTGGAGCAGAGCCTGGATCAGTGTCTGGGAAAAGAAGATGGGTTTAGCTGTGCTAAACTGAGATTGAGAAAGATGTATCAGTGAGTTTGTGAGGCAGGATTACATGGACTGAGGTTGGCAGTGGACTGGCACACGTTTTGGGTCTCGTAATGGGGGATTGACCCAAATAATCCAAAGTAGGGAGAGGGAAGTCCGGGGGGAAAGGACAAGAGGAGATCTTTGTTTTTCCCTTCAAATAGTTTGAGAAAGGCAGAAGGATGTAATGGAAGAAGTGGCCAAGGACTGGTGCGAGAACAGTGCCAGCAGCACCCCCGGTACCGCAGGAGCTTGGGAGGGGACGATGTGACAGCTCAGGACGGGGGAATGGTCCGAGGCCGCCGCGCCGCGTGTCGGTGCCGTGCGGGGGAGCTGCGGTGTGGCCCCGCGGGGGCGAGCGCACAGCGGTGCGGGCTGTGCCGCCTGCGGGGGCGGCCCCGCGCCCGGCCATGGCGGCAGC